>JAFBJS010003376.1:127168-139982 GCA_016785265.1 Paraplagusia blochii | reverse complement strand
AGATGGAGCTACCAGGTAGGAGACAAAGAGGAGATTGATGGATGCAGTGAGGGAGGACATGGAGGTAGTTGGAGTCAGAGTAGAAGATGGAGAGGACAGGAGAAGATGGAAATTGTTGACAATTGTTGAAATCGCTGTGGAAACCCCTGAAAAAAAGGACAAAAGTAGAAGAAAAAGAAGGAGATTCAATGATTTCAGCTCGTTGTCAGTTTTCTCCCTGGAGGAAAGATCCCTGAGGTTTCGTGATTCAGTAGAAAGGTCATGTCCTCCTCCACTATCAGTGACAATGGCTTCTCTAGAATTTTTCTTTTTCTTAAGAAAACCATGGTGGGTGGTGCCTTTAGGGACAGACACCTTAACATTTTCTCCTTCTACCTATGTATTTCACAAATTTTGTTGCCAAACTCCTGCGGCTCGGCCAGGAGAAAACCCAACTCCAACGAACATGAGTTTCTCCACACACCACAGTCTGACTCAGCAGCTGGAATGTCATGAATGAAGGCAGGGGGAAGAGAATGATTAATTGAGCAACAAAATCCTCCTCCCTCAGGACTCGGGTTTCAGTATTTACTCAACAGCAAACACTCAATTGCATTAAACACATTCAATTTCAGGTCACACTGGTTTCAACATTTCTTCCCGTGAAGAAACGTTGAAATCTCTTTTTAAAATACAAGTCTCTGTGGCAAACTTCCCAATTCCCTGAACGCAGCAGAATGCTGACAACTGGCTGTCTATCTAGTGATTTTTTACGCTGAATTATTTATATCATTCAACCCCTGAAAAAAAGGACAAAAGTAGAAGAAAAAGAAGGAGATTCAATGATTTCAGCTCGTTGTCAGTTTTCTCCCTGGAGGAAAGATCCCTGAGGTTTCGTGATTCAGTAGAAAGGTCATGTCCTCCTCCACTATCAGTGACAATGGCTTCTCTAGAATTTTTCTTTTTCTTAAGAAAACCATGGTGGGCGGTGCCTTTAGGGACAGACACCTTAACATTTTCTCCTTCTACCTATGTATTTCACAAATTTTGTTGCCAAACTCCTGCGGCTCGGCCAGGAGAAAACCCAACTCCAACGAACATGAGTTTCTCCACACACCACAGTCTGACTCAGCAGCTGGAATGTCATGAATGAAGGCAGGGGGAAGAGAATGATTAATTGAGCAACAAAATCCTCCTCCCTCAGGACTCGGGTTTCAGTATTTACTCAACAGCAAACACTCAATTGCATTAAACACATTCAATTTCAGGTCACACTGGTTTCAACATTTCTTCCCGTGAAGAAACGTTGAAATCTCTTTTTAAAATACAAGTCTCTTTGGCAAACTTCCCAATTCCCTGAACGCAGCAGAATGCTGATGACTGGCTGTCTTTCTAGTGATTTTTTACGCTGAATTATTTATATCATTCTTGACCTCCACCTCCCTTTGAGGCCTTTTCACCCTATGGAGCTAGAATAGTCTCAAAAGCAAAACACGTAAATACGGATCTGCGAACATATTTTGAGAAGAACACAGGTAAGCACATAAACAACGCTTCACATGTCAAAATATGTTGAAGAATTCTTTAAAATACATTAGTGAATTTCTGTTAACTACGTTTGTGAATTGTCGTACGCGCATGCAAATTGTGCTTTTAATTTGTGAAACTACGCGCAGACGAATGTGTAATTTCGAGACTCATCTCAGGCACACATGTGGACGCTGCCGTGTGATTGGCTGCAAACGAGCGCAACTTCTGATTGGCCGGTGACAGACTGACGTAGCAAATTTACGCACGTGAATCTGGTCAGTGTGAGATGCACGTACGACAATTCACAAACGTATTTTAAAGAATTCACACGTTGTTTACATGCTTACGAGTTCTACTCAAAATACGTTTGTGGATCCGAACTTACGTGTGTGTTTTTTTTTGAGACTATTCTGGCTCCATAAACCAGAGACGGAGACCAAAGACATAAATCCAATAAAATGAGTTTCCCCCCATCATCAGGCTGATGGAGAGAAAGGCAGAGATCCATGTGATTAGATAAAAAATGTCAAGAATCTCAAGTATTCCAGACCCACCTTCACACCAGCCTTGGACTCAGCTCTGAACTTTTCACCGAAGGACTTGAGCAGAGCCGTGTTTAAATAAGTGGGTTCCGCCAGATTCAGTGTCATAACCTTCCTCACAACCTCGTCGCTGTAGCCCTCAAAGTTGACGTCGTAGATGGTCTGTCCATTACGGTCCACCACTCTGTAGGCCACGTTGGTCCTGATGAGATGAGAGCCAACGCAGCACAGGTCCGGTGCAGAGGCAACGTAACGTGCAATCTCAGGAAGGAAGGCCTGGAGCTTGGTGTGTCCGCTGACCAACATCTCACCAGGAGCTCCACTTCTCCGAGAGATATCAAAGCCCATGGCAATGTCAATGGTGCAACCTGAGGAAAAAGGAAAAAAAAAGTCATCAATATGAGGCAGTGAAGAGACATTGATAATCCAGACTTGTCCATATTTTTCCTTCCTACCACTTGGATCGTCTACAGGTTTGGACTTGCAGATGGTGTCCACCACCTTGTCCTTGATCTTCTCTAAACTGCCGAAGTTCTGCACGGTGAACAGTCTGTCGCGGGAGGTGATCTGCAGGAGCTGCATGTCTTGAACTCTTCCAATACCAATGACAAACACCTCGATCTTCAAGGCTCTGAGACGCTCGGCGGCCTCTTCTACGTCGTCCTGCGACTCACCATCGGTGATTAGCACCAGGTTCTGAGAAATCCCTGAAGATCTGCGGCTGCCCCTGGATGCTTCAAAATATCCCCTAATGGAATCCAGCGCGCGCCCTATGAGAGTTCCTCCTCCCCTTTGCACAGTGGCCATGATATGTTTGGTGACTTCCTGTTCACCGTAGAACTGGTTGAGGTAGAACTCGTGTTGGAAAGTGTCGCTGAACTGGGCCAGGCCCACACGGACCAGGTCTTCACTGACTTTGAAGCTGTTGATCACATCAGTGGTGAACTTCTTCATGATGGTGTAATCGTTGGGGTGGATGCTTCCAGACTGATCCAGGAGGAAGACCAGGTCGGCCTTCTGCTTCTCACAAACTGAGAACATGAAAAAAAAGGAATATTTGAAGTCTTTACTGCTGTGTTTTCACCTCAGGAACTAGAAGACTTTATCTGGGTGAGTGCTGCTTGTTACCTGGTTTGGTGGAGTTGCAGAGAACAATAGAAATGTTCTTGTGCAGAGTTTCGAGAGCATCAAAATTGTCCACGTAGAAAACTCTGGAAAGATCGTGACCGGCCATGATCTCCAGCTGGGTCTTGTTAGCTCCTTCCACACCGATGCTGAAGACGCTGATCCCGTTGTCTCGCAGAGCCTCCGACGGCTTGACGAGACTGTTTCTGTCAGTGGCGTCCCCATCTGTGATTACCATGAGAACCTGGGGGACTTTGGCTGCACTGCGACCCCCGTTGGCAGCATTGAAAAACTGCAGGGAGTACCCCAGGGCTCTACCAGTGTAGGTGTCTCCATATGGTGACTTCAAGTCTTGAATGGCCTTAAGCACCTCTTGTTTGGAGCCGTACTGCTTCAGGGTGAAGATGTTTTGGGGGTTGGTGGAGTAGAGGATGACGCCAAAGCGGGTCAGGTTTTTTCCCACCGTGGTTTGGTTGACCATGGCCGACATAAACTTCTGCATGCTCCTGAACTTGGGAAGAGTGATGCTGGTGGAGCCGTCCACCAGGAAAATGATGTCAGCCTGCTCCGTCTTCCTACATTCTGGAGAAAGTATAGAAAACTCGCTCATGATTTCGTTTCAATCATTGTGATAAGTTAAACTTTCTTTATTTCTCGAAAGAATCTATCAATCAATACAGTGTTGTGTCCAAAGGCTCACCTCCCTCTGTTTCACACAGGTCCAAAGAAAGCTGGTTCTCCAGGTCCTTCAAAGCGTCAAAGTCTCTCCCAGAATACATCTTGTCAGCAGAGCCGCTGATCTCCAGCAGCTGAGTCGTGTTGGCGTTCACAACTCCGATGGCGTAGATCACCACACCCTTGGCCCTCAGAGCTTCAGCCGGGGCTTTGACGGCGTCTTGGGCCTCACCGTCTGTGATCACCACCAACCTCTGCCTGAGGTTAGGACGACCTCCTCTGGAAGCATCAAAGTACTGCGAGATGGCGGTGATGGCCTCGCCGGTGTGTGTTCCTCCTCCGATTTGAAGGATTTTGTCGATGGCGTTGTACATCTCGTCTTTGCTGTAGTAGCTGTTGAGAGGGAACTCCATCTGCTGGACGGTGCTGAACTGCATGACACCGATGTGAACGTCACTCTGCCCGATCGCAGACCTACTGATGACGGCTTTCATAAAGTCTTTCATTTTTTGGTAGTCTCCTTGGTCAATACTTCCTGAGCTGTCGATCAAAAAGAGCAGGTCTCCAGGCATGTCCTTACAAGCTGCAGACAGAAGAAGAGACAAGGTCACCATCACCATTTGATGCATCAGGACTTCATTCCCGAAGCTACTCACCATTTGGAGAACAGATATCTGTGATGATGTCATCTTTGATGGGCTTCAACGCATCAAAGTTATTCACGAAGAACGTTCTTTTGGCATCGCCCGAAATTTCTTTCAACTCTTTCTGGTCGGCATTTTTCACCCCGATGGCGTAAACCTTGACACCCTGCGACCGGAGTTTTTCAGCAGGAACCTTGACATCATCGGTTGACCGTCCATCAGTGATGACCACCAGGTACTCGGGGACTTTGTGACCACGTGTTACTTCCGCTCTGTCAAACTGTGGACCCATAAAACCAAGAGCTTTTCCCGTCTCGGTGCCTCCTCCCACCTGCAGTATGTTCTCCACTGCTTTCTCCAATGCGGTGGCATCAGAATAAGTGGTCAAGTCAAACTCTAGGACTGGATCATCTGCGTATTTCACAACTCCCACGCGGACATGCTGAAGCCCAATACGGAAGTTGCTGAAAAACTCAATGATGAACTTCTTCATGTCATAAAAATCCTCAGGGTAAATACTTCCAGATTGGTCGATGAGGAAGTAAATATCAGCTTCATCAGTTTGCAAGCATTCTAGGAAAATAAAGAATATTATTATATATTTATTTATTACAAAATAAATAAATAAATTTATATATTTATTACAAATCTTAAAGTCGAACCTGAGAATTAAATCTGAGATTACGACGACTGTGGCCCATACCTGCTTTGATGTTAGTTCTTCTGGTCTGGACTGCTATGGCCTTGTGCAGGATCTCCTGACAGAGCATCTTTTGAAGAGTCTGCTCTAAAGATTTTAGTTTGGCAAAGTTGTCCACCGTGAAGACATGCTTATTGGGCGGATGGGAGGCCATTTTCACCAGCTCTTCCTTGTTAGCATCCTTAACTCCAAGGGAGTAAATGGTGACGCCTGTTCGACGAAGTTCTGCTGCTGCCCGGGTTACATCGTCGCTGGACTGACCATCAGTGATCACTACTGCCACCTGCTGGACACCTTTGTCTTTCCTGCTTCCTCTATTTTTAACGAAAACATTTTTCCTGGTGAAATTCAAGGCGGCTCCTGTGTTGGTCCCTCCTCCGTGGTAAGGCAGGATTTTAACAAAGTTCAACAGTTCTGTCTTGTCGTCGAAGCTGTCGAGGTAGACCTGTGCTGTGGCCTGATCATTGTACATCACGATTCCGAGCCGAACTCTGTTCAGACCGACCTCAATGCCGCTAATCACAGAGTGTAGGAAAGTACGCACCAGCTGGAAATTGCTAGTTCCGATACTTCCGGACTCGTCAACAATGAAAACGATGTCGGCCAGTTTGGCTGCTTTACAGTCTGGAAAACATGGAAGATTGGGATTAGGAGGAGATTAGGAGGAGATTAGGAGGTGGCCGAGGTAAACGAAGACGTCAAGAAGACAAGACAAGACCTCACCTCCAGTTTGAAGAACTGCTGGTTCCTGTGCATCAAACATAGACTTCATTGAAGGCACGATGTTAGTGTTGGATTCAAAGTAATAGCCCGGTGTGGAAATGGCCTTAATTTCCCTTGAGGCCACGCCCACAGACACACCCACCATCGTTACTCCTTCGGATTTTATGCGACGAGAGAACCTGTACACGTCATCATCAGAAGCTTTTCCGCTAAACACCACCAGGTACTGTCTGTAGCCTTGTTCTGCACGACTCCCAGCCTCACTGATCAAGAAGCGAGTACTTGCTTGCTCCAGGGCCTTCCCTAGGTTGCGGGGTTCGTTGGGTTGCAGTTGCCCGATGCGGATCTTCTTGATTTTACTCTGTATCTCTTCTTTGGTCTCAAAGGTGTTGAGCAAGAACTCCTCCCTAGCGTCTTGTCCGTAGAAGGCCAAGCCCATGCGATGGGCAGAAGCTCCCACCTTGAGCTGGTTGGACAGTCGAACCAGAATGTTTCGGACTTGTTGGAACTCTGTGGAACTTAAGCCCCCGTCCAACAGGAAGAAAATGTCGGAAAATTTTTCAGCCAACGCTGTAGGGACAAGGCAACAATAAGAAATAACAATGTTCGTTTTTAAGACAAAAAAAGACATTTAAAAGTTCCTTAACTGAAAAGTCTCTGCTATATATGGGTCGGCCAATCAAAAGTGTTTAAATGTAACGACCGGGAAGTTACACAAGTCAGCAAACAGATTCAGATTCTCCAACCAAACTTTTTTTTTTATAAAAATGTATTAGGTTATGTTTCCAGAAAACCAAACCAAAGCAAATAATAAAAAAACTCTAACTTTAAAAAATATGTCAAAAAGTTCAATTCTTCATGGACACAGGGTCAAAAGAACCTCATTGACCTGAGACAAAACACCTGAGTGGAGCTGAGAGAAAACCCAAAGGCCGAGTTTTCTCCATTGGCAAAGATACAGCAGTAAATCCTGGTGAGTTACATGGTCATTATTGGACACGTCTTTAAACAGCTTGTTGACATAAACCTTGTTATCAGAAATCATCAAATTCCTACTCTGCATTGATTGATGTCCATTATATGACGCAGCATCTGGATTAAGAGCTGGTCTGGGGTGGTTCTTGGGGGATTGTCCGCTCTCCACGCAAGATTTCTGTGGAAAATTCCCACTTGTAGCCTGACAACAAAGTTGGGAGTCCGGCAATCTGGACTAATCCTGTATCTTCTGGCTTGAGGGATGTTACTACTGGCTGACATTACCACAACCAGAGAAGTTCACTCACTGGCCTTCATGTGGAACATAAATAAAAAAGGAGAAAGTGTTGGAACATTCTCTCATAAATCAACACCGAACACAAGGATAATCACCAAAAAAATGACTGTTAGCCTGAAATCCTGTTTTAGGCTTCAGTCCTTGAATTTCAGATTCATTTGATCTCATGGTTTGGCTGCAGAACAGACTTTAACAACCGTAGACCACCATTATCCTACAGCAGTTTATCAGGAAAGAAAAAGATTGTAGCGCCGACCAACAGCTGCCATGTTTCCTCTACTGACATCAATCATTTAGAATGGGTTTATACTGTCACAAACTAAACACCGGAGGCAGCAGTGAGCCAGCAGCAGTGTCTGGACTTCTCTTTGTTCTCAGCTCATTTCTGCCACTGATTTCTATATAATGTGGGAAAACTGTAAAAATACCCTGAGACTGATGAACATAAACATCACTGTCCTTCAACTTTGGCTTGAAAAACACAGTGTGTTTTCTTGTTGGAGTCAATGCGAACACTTACTCCCTACTCAATATACAGGCGTAACAGAAAATAATTGATTCAACTCATCACCTTAGTGGGCAGCTGATTAAGCCAACGCGGTGACTTAGCGGTTGGGGGATTCGCTTCCGCTTCCTTAACCACTAGGCCACCAACTGTCGCAAAATTTAGACACTGCTGAAGTGAAGTTAATTTTTGTGATCTGTATCGCACAATTACGATGGATGGACAGACTCTGCTCCTGGGACACATCAAGTGCCCTATATGAGCAGTCTTGTCCCCAGATACGGGGACAGGTGCCAGTCTGTGGAAAAAAAAAATGTATCTGTCAATGTTTCAAAACAACAGGTCATTCAGATGGAATCAAGTCTGTTTTTTGGGGGAAATTTTTAGATCCTTCAACATTGGTGGAGAGATACTGGACCACAGTAACCAATGAACCTGCTGACCAAGCCTGGGAACAAAAAAAAAATGGTTGTCAACCTCCGTTTCCCATTCAGACCCCACTACCAATTAGTGTGTCTCTTGTAGCGTGACCTGCGTAGGGTGTAGATGTGTTCACGGTTTTCTAATCATTACCACTGACCCACTACGTTGAAAAAATCTGTCAAATGGACTGAAGTAAAACTGAAAAAAAAAGAGAACTTCATCCTACCTTGTCTCTGATTCTCCATGGAGACACAGACGGTCTGCAGTAAACCCTCCGTCAGAGCCAGCAGAGCCTGGTAGTTGTCTATGGTGAACATGAAGCGCTCTGGAGGCCTGCTAGCTATGGCCTGCAGCTCGTTGACATTAGCCTGTCCGACACCAACAGCAAACACCATGACACCTTTCTGCTTCAGACGCTTTGCTGGTTCCGTTACATCATCTACAGAGTCACCATCCGTGATGACCACGGCAATCTGAGGCACTCGTTGATTGGCTCGGCTCCCGGCCTCCTCGGTGAAGTACTCGTTGATAATGAAGTCGATGGCCTGTCCTGTTTGGGTTCCTCCTGTTCGGTAAGGAAAGGAGCTGATTTGCGTCAGCAGTGACTGCTTGTCCATGTGATCCTTCAGCAGAAACTCCTTAAACGGTTGGTCACTGTACTGGGCCAATCCGACACGGACTTTGTCGGGGCCAATGTCGAGGCCTTCGACCACGCTGCGGAGGAACTTCTGAGTTTCGGCAAAGTTCTGGAGGCCAATGCTGGAGGAACCGTCAATCAGGAAGACGATGTCGGCCTGAGTGGCGTTGGTGCACTCTGGAGCAGGGAAGGAAAACAAAGCAGTTAGATAAGGAAGGAGTTTCAGTGAAGTCTGACTCCAGGTGTTAGTCGATTTAACTTCAGGATCCTAGAAGAAATCTGTAAAAAAAAAAAGGGCATCGTCAAAGACCTGGTCTGGAGACCAATACAGTGGTCCCAGCTGAACTGGTTGATAAAAGACAAAAACAGGTTTTCACAGGTTCAATCTGTAGCACAACTGATCAGATCTAAATGACCAGACTTCCTGGAGGGACAAACCAAGACCTTCTATCTCAGGTCGTCATCAGCGCGGCTGTTTGCTCAATGACCTTTGCCTGAAGATGGAGAGGTCTTGGTCTTCCCTCCATCATTCCCCTGCATTTGTGAGATTCTTGCCTTTTCTGAGATCTTATCACCAGCTTTACCTTTGGACAGTTGCAGGAGTTGTCTTTTGGCCTCCTCCACTGTGGTGCACAGCGTCTGAACAATGCTAAGAGAAATTCCCTGCAGAGCAGCGAAATCAGAGACGCTGTAAACGTGCTGGCTGTAGGGCAAGTTGGCAATTTCCTTCAGCTGCTCCTCATCGGCTTCTTTGATTCCGATGGCGTACATTATGATACCCTTCTTCTTCAGCGCGGTGGCATGGGACTCTACATTGTCCTGGGACTTCCCGTCTGTGATGACCACAGCGATCTGAGGAACGTTGTGTTTGGCTCTGCTACCGGCCGCTTCTATGAAATGTTCCTTCATCATGAAGTCCAGACCCTTGCCCGTCTCGGTGCCACCGCCCATGTAGGGCAACTTGCTGATGTAGTCCAGAATGTCGGTCTTGTTCTGGTAGGTGTTGAGCAGGAACTCAGTGCGGGGTGTGGTGCTGTACTGCATCAGACCAATGCGAACTTTCTCTGGACCCACGTCAAAGCTGTTGACCAGTGTGTAAAGGAACTGTCGGATCTGCTCAAAGTTTTTTGTGCCGATGCTCCAGGAGCCGTCAACCATGAAGACGATGTCAGCGACGCCCTCTTGTGTACACACTAAAGAGGAAGGTGGTCAGCGTAACGGAAGGTCCAGAGGCGTGGAGACAGGAAGTGAAAGGAAGTTTCCAGAAGTGACCGCAGGTGTGAGAAGGTGTGACAGCCAAAGGTGAAGTTGGCCAGAAGAGTGTGTTTGGGGTTCAGTGAGAGGAAACCACTCAGCTGCTGTTTGCTGGTGTTTTTCCTGCACTTACCATCAGATGGCAGCAGAAGTGTGAGGAAAATCAGAAAAGGAAAAGTTGTGTCTTCATTCTCAAGTTCATTCTCATCAGATGTTTCCGGTGATGAAAACTAACAGACATGCTCTTCTCCTGAGATTCACTTCACTCTAATGCTTAACAAACAAATGTTTTTTTTCAACACTGTGTAGTGCTGACAGATTAGGTCATCAGATTAAGATTCCCTCAGGTTAAATACAGTTGTTTCTAAGAAACACACACCAAACCTCAGAAAATCTAAATCAAAGATTTAATCTTAGATATTGTGATTTTACTTCTGACTTTTTCCTGCAATGCTAAAAGTTTTTTATCCATTAAGAATAACTTTAAAATTTGTCAAACACTGTCAGAACCTGTCATTATTCTGACTCCAGGTCTGTCCCAGGCTCAGGCAGAGATGTGCGTCTAACAGTGAGGTGTGAGTCTCAGTTTCATGCAGCAGATCCAGGATCAGATCACAGTTAGTGACGGTGTACGTGAACTCAGGCTCTCAGTGTTTTAGGTGAAGCAGGAAGTGAAGTCATGGATGCTAATCACACCCACCTGTTTTCTGAGCGGCCATGCTATGGAAACACAATCCCACCATGAGGATGAAGATGAGGAGTGGGCTCCGCCCCCCCTCCATCATGTCTCAGGTTTTACTTTCAGATTTTTTTCAGCCTGTGGAAAAAAAAAGAAAATGTGTGTAAATTAGAAAAAAGAAAAAAATCTGTTTCCCATCTGGAGGTCGCCCGCACTGTGGATGTTTGACCACACCCACTGCCAGTGTGGATCACCACGTCCCTTAGAGAAAACGACACCTCTAGTACGAACAACAAAGCAGTTAAAAACAGTGGGACACAATTGGACCCAGGAATTCAACCCATCCTTTCATGTGCTTGTCAACAGACTGCACTGACATCGTCAGGGTATCATTAGCGGGAGGAATAACAAAAATCGACAAGAGTAGACACTAGGCTGGAAAGTAAATCTGAGAAAAAGTTGAGAAGAAGGTCTGGAGACCTGAAGCACATTGTTGACCTCAAAAGGCCGGCATGAAACAAAATCCTGCAGTACCACTGATAGCCACCAGGTGCAAGTTCCCACAACACAATCTGGTACGTTTTTAAAACAGTTAAACTCATTTGATCTAAGACAAAAACCTTTTTGTTTTAACTCAGAGCTCTGAAGTTCCCACATCCTCTTCCTCTTCCCTCCTAGAAACCCTGCAGCAGCAGACAAACAAAAACCACCTTGGTCAGAAACTGAACTTTAGCGCCTCCATCTGCTTGTGATGAGACATTCACTTCTCCTCTGACCCTTCTGATCCAGTTAGACGTTAGGGGGGTCAAAGATTCGAGCTTTTCTTCTCAACTTTTTTTTTTTTTGGCAAATGGGTGCTGCCACCTACTGGCAATGTTATCAGTTGGTCTGTAGCCCTGACAACAGCTATACTTTTGTTGAAGTTACAGCCTCAAACCTCTGGAGTTTCTACCAAATCTTGAACTTCAGAGGTTCTCAAACTTCAAACAGGTTCAGGGAAAGTGATCTTATGGTTGGATTCTGGGGGAGGATTAGGATGAGGAGTGAACCCCTCCACCCCCTGTTTCTATGAGCGTGAAAGTCATTGAATCATATGCAGCTCTCAGGCTGCACCTTCACATATACATATGGTTGAGCTGCCCTCCCACCCCCACAAACATGTTTATTTGTGTGTTCTTCACGGCCGAGGCCCAGACGGAAAGAAAACCACGTCCCTCTAATGCGAAGCATGTGAAGCTAATCACGGCACGGAGCAGCACTGACAGACTCGGGTGGGGGTGGAGGGTGGAGGCGGTGGGGGCGGAATGGTTTACATCAACAGACTGATGAATGGCCACAGCACAGTATAGTTTACATCTATGCTGGCTTTCTGCAGTATTTGTTTAGTCAGGATGTGAGCAGCTGCTGATGTCGGGGCTGTGAACCCTATGTTTGATTCAACGCATCGACTCAACAACCTCCGTAACGACGGGAAGGAAGGGCCTCAGTGTTTAAATTGAAAACTTAACTTAAGAATGCGACTGATTCACACCGATGATGTCACCAAAGCGCCAGATGTGTGTGAGAAAACCAACCAATAAACTGAAGCTCGCGTTCAATAACTGTGAAGATCACAGCCAGCAGTTAAGGACGGCCATAAAAGTTCATCATCAACGATGAGTAAAAGGTTAAAACTTTGACTAGTGACCAACACAATTCTTCCATTTAATGATATTCTTTAAGCACATTTTCAACTTCATTATTAACAGAGTCTTTGTTTATCAAGACGTCACCAGAAGAGTTATGTTGGACAAAAAGGAAGGAAAGAAAACTCGCTGTCATTTCGACACGCAACAAAATGTAACCTATGCATTTAACTCCTCTTTTGCGCCACAGATCGTACGATAAATGTCTCGTACTGTTTTCACAGACCTTCGTTAAGTTGTGGCAGATAAATACCCCTTAATGAAATCAAATTTCTGGATATTTTCCTACCTATAAAATCTTCCTACCTGAATTAACTGTGCATGGGTACAACAAGGATTTCTCAAGTTCCCACAGCCTATAACTTTCTGCTACCAGAGGCTCAGGGATTTGGGTGGCAGTTGTGTAGACTGCTGCTCCCACAACCAGGCATCGGATTGGG
>JAFBJS010003376.1:102506-127122 GCA_016785265.1 Paraplagusia blochii | reverse complement strand
GGAGTTGCATTATTGATGATGGAATCCTAGCCATTCTATTGGTCAGTTCTTTTGTTGATATGGGTATGGATCAAGTGGAAGGAATAGACAGATGGGGACAAAAGAAGACATTATTTCTCTGCGGCCCAGCACCAATTCACCCACGGACCGGTACTGGTCCCCGACCCAGTGGTTGGGGACCACTGCCTTAACTACTAACCCACCACTGCCCCAAAATCTGAGAGCAGTTACTCTTCTTTTGGGACCACCCAGTCATTAAGAATATCAGAGAAAGTAAACAATCTGATAAGTTTTTCTGTTGTTTTCGTTCGTAAAACGATAAGCGGGAAAACACAAAACCTCCGACCCAGATCCTGACACAGTCGACTCAGAACCTTTAACCGATGAATGTGAAGGAAGCAAATCCGACCAATGACTAAGAATGATTAATGATGATGATGATTCATTTGTGTATGATTCATTATACGAAACACTTTAGACAAAGTATAGTACTCTTTACTATCAGTATATTGCACATGTAAACAGTTGCTTTGTCTCTGATCATACAATCATGGGAAAAACAATGTTCTAATGTTGGATGTTTAGATTGAACAACTGTCGTTTTAGAGAACGCTGCTGCAGCGCATTCTTTTCCTTAGTTGTTGTCCTGACTGACTTCTGTCCTTCTGTGATGTATTTCCTACTTTAACGACAGCAGGAGACATCCATCCAGATGTCCTCCAGAGATGAAGATCGTGGTGGAGACGGGGAGAAGGTAAGAGAGATGAACCAGTTCCATCCTCAGACCTAAAGGGACTTCAGCTTCTCAGGGATTATCTGCACAGCTGGAACCAGTTTGGATTCTTTTAGTCTCTTTGCATTTATAGAAAAACAATCCAATAATGAGGCAGGTCATCATCTCAGTACGATCTCCACAGAACCACCAGGAGTCAAACCTGCCTCCAGGCTCACGGTAGATGATTAGGTCCGTCCCCAGAGTGAGTTGCGATCACTGCCACCTGGTTGATTGGACTCACATCTGGACTCCATGTGTGAAGATCTGGAGATGAGTGCTTTCTGTGGAGACGTTGGAAGGTCATTCGTCCATCTTTGGACAAACCTGACTCCAGCTTCTCTGCACAAATGTTGGCGCAGAGTTCGACTCCTGAGGAGGAGTGAAAGTCCAGACTGTCCTTCTTTGAGCTGCGTGTTCACGAGTGATTAGTTTAGTGACTGGTTATTAACTTGGTCATAAAGGGTGAGTCCAGACCATCACCATCATCATGGTCTGATCATGGGTAGAAGTGAACATGGAGGTCAGACAAAAGTCACTCTTATCCTCGATGTAAATCCTATAGAGTTCCTGTCAAACAACAAGGACACACTGAGACCCCACCTTGCGGGGGCCCCAGGACCGGGGGGCCCCGGCCTCTGCTTTACATTAGCCAAGACCCGCGCTCACCATTCTGCTGTGATTTACTCTGGATGTTTGCAGTTGTGTTTGAAAGGCAGATGTTTGCACTCCGACTAATCTAAAGCTGAGGTTTTTGTTATTTCTAGGTATGGAGCCGGAGTTTGGATCTGAGCCGAGAGAAAAGGAACGGGACCGTGGTCCGACAGAACCCCCGCCTCAAAGACGGAACCCACAGGAAATGATCTGGTTCAGTTACTGCAGGCTGAAGAGAACTCGAAAAACCCAGGAGGCCACGGTGTTACAGACCCAGCTGACTAGTTCTGACCCAGGTCACAGTGGTACTTAACCAGTCGTCCCTCACTTCTCCAGTCTGTCACAAGGATCCAAACCATTTCTGTCAAGAATCCATTGAATGTGAAGGAACTTTGATCTTTTCCACTGCTGTTAATCTGAAAACTGTTTATGTCCAAACGTTGCATGAGAAACGTGTTTAGATGAGCTGTGTTAAAAACCAGCAGAGTGTGAAAGTGGAGATAGTTTTACTGCAGGACAGTCAATGTTGACCGCACTGGACACATGTTTATATCCTGGTCTTTAACTTCAGTCCCATAAAGACCCTGGAGCTGGAATTCAGGGTCTGCAGTCAGGGCTTTAACAGCCGCTCAGATCCCTGACAGAGGGACCTGGACCAGAGACTGGACCAGGAACTGTTCAGGGACCAGACCAGAGACCTGATGAGAAATGATTTAGACCAGTTCTCAAGTCTTCAGGATCTACCATTTCCAATGTATTCATTTTAACATTCACTACCTTATTTTAAGAACTTATTAGGGGCCTGTTACTCTGCCACCAACTGAAAATTGGTCTGAAACCCATTTAGGCTCAATGGTTTGGAGACGGGACCAGAGACTGTGCAGAGACTGGACCAGAGACCCAGATGTCAGACGAGAGAGTTCTCTGTGGTCTGTATCTGAGGTTTGTTTTACAGAGAAGATGTAAACAGCTGTAAAAGAGCAGAAGGGAGAACCTAAACAAGTGCCAAATGATATCACCTCAGTGTAGGAGACATGGAGGAGGAGGAGAGGAGAAGGAGACCCAGGAGGAGAGTAAAAGAATGGAAGACACACAGTGATAGAAGGAGGAGGAGGAGATGGGGAAGATGATCGTGAGCCTGACACGGTGATGATGGTGGTGGTAACAGGGGTGGAGGTGTGACTTTCTTACCCAGAGCAGATCAGGATCAGAGTGACAGCTGTCCCTGGATCAGGGAAAGAAGAAAAGGATGTGTTTTAGTCTCTCTGAGAAACGTCCCTCAGTCCATGAACGTCTCATTCCTCCACCTGTTCTCTATAGAACATTGTACCCAAAATAATTTCACTTCCTGTTTTATTCACACACAAAAACGAATTTAGTTAAAAAAAATAAATAAATAAAAATCAGCAACAGATACCGTACACATTAAAATAAAAAGGAAATAATAAATAATCATTGTAAAATAATACTATTTTTTCTGCAAAAAATTTCTGCTTCTTCATCCCCCCTTCTCCATCTCCCCCTGTTCTCTCCATCTTCTACTCTGACTCCACCCACCTCCATGTCCTCACTCACTGACTCCATCAATCTTCTCTTTGTCTCCTACCTGGTAGCTCCATCTCTAGGATCATTCTTCTACCAATGTATCCACTGTCCCTTCTCTGAACATGTCCAAACCATCTCAATNNTTTTCTCCAAACCTTCCTGTCTGTGTTGTCCCTTTAATCACCTCATTCCTGATCCTGTCCATCCTTGTCTCTCCAGCTCTGTCTCCTGTCTTCTGTCTATTCCTAGTGTCTCTAATCCATCCATCATGGCTGGTCTCACCACCGTCCTGTAAACCGTTCCCTTTTCTCTTCTAACTGTTGCCTACTCTCTGGACAGATCACATCTGTGAACATCATTGTCCATGGAGACTCCTGTCTTACCTCTTCTGTTAATCTGTCCCAATAATAGTAACCAGGTTGTTATAATTAGAATAGCACATGAAACTAAAGAAAATGTCTGATCCAATCCCAAATTTATTTGCAGCCTGTGTCTGAAACACGGAGGACAGACGGGTCTGAAACAATATTACATTTCAGGAAACAATTTTCATGCTTGGAAACAGATGTAGGAGCCTGAGGGCGGAGCTTGATATCTGAGAGGTGGGGCCTGATCTCTATCTGTGCTTCACTCCTCGGACTAATGACTGGACGGCCTCAGATGTAAACGCTGACCAAATAAGGCCTGGGACCAGTTCTCCTGTGAACCACTAGCCACACTCAGACCTCAGATCCTTAATAAACAATCCCAGAAAAATGACCGCGTTGTAAACGGAACAAAATTCTGTCTCCAGTCACAGAAATGTTGTTCAAAGACTTGACAATCTGATGAAACTGATTAGTAAAGTAAATCATCTGTGAAGAACTCCAGACTCAACATCAGCAGAAGACAAAAACTACTGAGTCAGAAAATTCCTCCAATTTCATTGTGACATTAAAGGACTATTCTGTATTAGATTCTGTTGGTCCCCAAACCCTGGTCCGTGCACCAATAATGGGTCAGTTGGTACCGGACCGCACAAAAAGAAGGCAGCACTTTTTTAATTATTTACTATCTGTTATCTGAAAAATTAACCAGGTTCTCTTGTCTGTCTCACGTCTAGTCATGTCCCAATGCTTGACTGGGCTACGTCTTACCTCCACCCAGTACCTTTTGGAAACTTCTTCTGCGGTCGATGATACCTTAGCATTAAATCAACACCTCTATGGTTCTAGAACGAATATAAAAAAAAAATGTCTATGGACATTTTTTCTTAGCTCCAGGTCAAAGATCCAGAGAGGACAGAAAAGAATAGTCCATGTCTTCAAACAAGAAGAGCGGGACGATTCCTACTGAGACAACGCTTTACGTATGTTGTTCCCACACAACGAGCCTGCGCTTTATAATAGCAAACATCTCTCTGCAGAGACAATGACAATGAAGCCTCCAAAACTGTCTCACCACAGTGGATGCATATTATTGTATTTAGAAAATAAACCCTTTTGTTGACAGTCTCTTGTATTTATCCACATTTTAAAGACTGGTCTGTAAAAATTTTAATACTTAAAAGTTAATAAGTCCATGGCACAAAAGATGGGGATGGGAATGATGAAAACATCAAATCCAGACAGGCTTAAACTAAGGCCCGGGGGCCGGATGTAGCACATGGAACGTTTTAATCTGGCCCACCAAACATGTCTGTGTTATACTATTTATTTATATTCCAATAATCTTTCTGTCCACATTCTAGTCTTTTTTCATGACTTTTATATTTCATTCATCTTAGTTCACACAAAGGCTCCATCTATCTGCTCCTGATCAACCTTTGTCTCAATTGTCGGAAGATAATGTTGTCCACAAATCAAAATAATTGCAAAATGAAAATATTCCAAGACCTTCAGGAAGGAGCAGAGCGTTGTAGATCAGTGTAGAGCCTGGTTTCTAATCACATCTTTATGGCTTTTCTCATTCAGTGTCATGAATCAAACTGTATGATTGTGTAACTGACAGAAAAATGGATTCAGTTCAAACAAAATGGAAGAGAGAAAAAAAAAAGGACCATGTGGTCAAAAGTGGAAACAGCTGGAACTTTTCACAATGACTGCATAGGAACTACAGTGAAGATAGTGGAGATATCTACCTACAGTTGAGACAGGGAGCTGCAGATTCTGGCCAAAAAAGATTCAACAATCAGTTAATGTCAAAGAAAGTGTTTGTTCTGACTGTAGATCACACATATCAAAGTCAGGCCCCGGGGCTAAATCTGGCCCGTAGTGTAATTACTAGTGGCCCGCAAATCTTATTATATATGTACAAGGGCAAATACCACTGAAGTGTATTTTATTTCTGATTTAATTTCTCATTTATCGACAATATTAAGCAGCTGTTCCAGATACAACGTTCCCAAAAATCACCGTTTTATCAGGGGCAGCACTTGGGGCCGAGGCCACTAGGGGGCCCAGTCAAAAGGGATAATTTTTCTTGGAGCTCCAAGAGAGCCTAGCACCGCACTTGCATTTCATATCTGGAGAAGGGTGAATATTTACAGTTTTTAATTGTATTGCTGTCTTTAATTGGGGCGCCCTCTACTGGGGATGAAATATTTACTGCCGGTAAATCGATCCAGTTGGTTCTAGTTTCCTAATATTCAGATCTGCTGGTGGAGACCAGAGAGGACTCTAAATACGCACTTAGCAACACCTACAGGCAGGAGCGTGAAGCTGCATTTACAATGTTGATGAATTAGAATGAAATGTCTAACTATTACACTGACCAACTAACTAGTTATTTATTGTAAACGTACAGTTCTCATTTATGCTTCGTCAAACATCTGGGCTTTTTTTTTTTGTTAATCAGCTTTTCAATATTTCTGGCATTTCCTGAGATGTTGTCTTAGCTTCTCAGCTAACATTAAGCTGAATGTCAAATGTTATTGCTGGCCACATGTCACTTTAACCCTGTGGAGGAATTTTCCCCAAAAAATTGCCCCCAACACGTTTTAACAATTGACAAACAATGTTCATCTTCATGTTTTGCTGGGTTTCATTTTGGGTTTTTTTCTGAAATTGCACAACAAACTGCAAAAAGAACTGTTTGGAAGAACTCTTAGCTCCTGAAAGATGTTTTTATCTGTTTGTTTCATAAATAAAGAACATTTTTCAAAGGTTTGAAAAAGAACAAGTTCCAACTCGACCAGGGTCAGAGGTCAAACTCTCAGAGGCTCCATGGTAAAAGCACAGATTAGGAATTACAGATTAGAACGCAATATAGGAATAAAAATTAAAACAGACCAGAGAAGGTTTACCAAAATTTGAAACACGTTAAATCAGATAAAAGTTAATGGAAACATTTTTTTTTATTATTGCTCTTTAACAAGTGTGAGGCCAAAACCTGGGCCAAAAAAACTCTCGACACTATGAATGAAGACTTCACTTACAGACGTGCTGCTGCAGCTGGTCCCACTGCTGGTCCTGCTGCTGGTGCCGTTCTCTCACACCTCAGACATTTCCAGATCATCTTATATGGAGCAGCAGGAAACACCCACCATGGACCCACGACCACTCCCACAATTCTCCCTCCGTTCTCTCTGCAGCAGAACACAGAAGTACAGATCAGTCAACTGTACTGCAGTCTGTCCGTCAACCCTAACCCTTTCAGGTGTTTTATCTTTATTTTTTTTCTGAAATTGTCTTTGCTTTTATCTCTGATCTGGTATTCAAGCATCTTTAACCTCCATCCATCCTTACCCTCTTTTGTGCAACTGTGTCACGGGGGCACCAGTCTCCACGACTGCCACCCAAATCGCACTGCACCCTCTAGTGGTGAGCCCACTAGAGGACGCCAACAGCGCCAACACCCCTTTGAGGTTTTCACGCCAAAGTCAAGCATTTTTAACAGATAATCCCTAAAACCCTTTAAAACAGAAAAACAGGACTAAGCTCAAGTAAGTTCCAGTTGTCTATAAAAAATGTTTTAAGACCATTACGATGACTGAAAATGTTCAGAAATATTTATAATCACGTACCTGATTTTTACTAAAGGCCTAGGACAGGGGCGTCCCCGCTTTTTTGTGCGCTACTTTTCAAATGGCCAGGCTGAAGTGATTTACCTAGATTAATACTCAAAATATAATCAGCTATATAAACTGTCTACATTAATATACAACATATGTTACACTGTCTGACTCAATACCTATAATATTCTCACTTTAGCTCAGAGATTAGCATCTTGAATTACATCTCTCTTACATCTTTTTATTACTATTATTTTGCCCTGGTCTAGGTTAACTACGCCTATTTTTAACTGCGTCTCACTCAGCTTTCATCGATTTAATCTGTGCTGTAGTTCTCTGAAACAACAGAAAACTTATACCGTTTTGATTTGTTTGTTTGTTTGGTTTGGAAAACAGGAGGACAGATGAAAAGCATCGGCTGGGACTGATGAAAGGGCTTAAGGTCAAGCTGTGCTCAGCGCGCCCTCTGGTGGATCTCGCGGCGAGGTGAAACACAACTCCGTGCATGATTAAGGTGCGATGGTGGAGAAACTGGAGACTCGTACAGTTCTGGTAGCCAGTCCATCCAAACCCTTGATTCCTGGAAGCCCAAAACAGTCACACATTTTCTGTATTTCCTGTTCTCCTCTCAGTTACAGCTTTAGTCATTAAAACATCTCAACAACTTATTTCCATTTCAGTAGTTACTAATTTTAAAGTGAATTCCCAGACTCCGGTCTGGATGAAACGTGGGATGAGTGAATGTTTTAAATAGTTTTTTTTTCTAAGACTGATTAACATTACAGATGTGTGAAAGACTGAACTCAATATAAAGACGAAAACTGTAAATGTTAAGACTAAGGTAAGTAAACGTCATGGCTCACGGGGCGCAATTAGAATTAAATATTTGACCGTTGAGTTGTCTTAGGCTGAATGTACATATGAATGAAACGAAAATACTTCTATGGGTAGAGTGTTTCTACTGCTATCAAACATAGTAAAACAAAGGCGAACGTTTGACTTTATGGTCCGGCAAAGTTCATTGCCGCCATCTAGTGGCAATAATAGGAATTACAGGCGTTGAAATAAAGGGTAAAGCGGAATAAATATAGTTTTTAGCCTGCGGTCAGTGTTTGGCGGCTTTGTTCAGGAATTGTGTTTAACTGTTGGAAGACAGAAAATGTTCGTATTTTACGGTTTAGGTTAAATGTTCGCATTTTACCGCCGTAACGTGTTATATTAACATACGTAATTATACTTAAAATACACGTATGAATATCTAGTTATATGTAGAAGTGTTGTTTTCATTCTAACCTGTGAATACGCATTATTTCCGTTTGTTTTTTGTTTCTTCAGCTCGAGGTTCAAGTCAAACCAAGTCCACAACAACCGCCGTTATAATTAATCCAGCTTGAGTCTGTTTCCTAACTTTTGCTGGTGTTCACTTAACGACATAGCATCGCGACACTTTGCGACAGTGCGCGTTGCAGTACGGCACCGTCCAATACGGCTGCTTGGAAGTAAACATGTGGAATCTGTAGAAGCCGAAAATCAAACGGGTGGTGAGATTACAAACCTACACATTATTATCTGGATTTTATTTGTTTCGCTCAGATTAAATGTCACTGTGACGTAGTCAAACTCGGTTGTTTTTAGCTTCGTTGTGACTATAATTTGGTGTTGTTAGCCTGTTAGCTTGGCCACATCGGCTGACAGTTCCTATGGAGTGATCATGGCAATAGGGGACTTTTTACTTTTAACTGTTATTTTAAATATTGGCGCGTTTTAATGACGTCGAATTGAGTTCGATATTATACATTCATGTTTTTATGAAAAAAGTGACTTAAAATGGTCAGATCAAACTTTTCATTGTGTCTTTTCTTTATGTCAATGATGTTATATCACAAGTTTGGATCAATTTTGATCAGTGACACGTCTGTTTTAGTTTGTTGACTTTTGTTTGATCGTTCACCACAGACTAGATGGTGACATGTTCAAAATAAGGCCCGGGGGGCCAGTTGTGGTCTGTTTAGCTTTGTAATATGGCCTGTCAAACCTGTCCAAATAGTATTGTTGGTTTATTGTGATTATACTTCAGCCTATCCCTGCAATGTCATTTATCTACCTACGCCTGGTCCTATCAGTCACTTTGGTCTCCTCCGTTGTCGTCTTCTCTACTTTTTCAGTCTCTTCTGTGTAGATCTGCAGATGGAGAACTACACCAAGGCTCGGACCGTGGAGCAGCCGTCCCTCTGTCCATTCTCTGATCTCGCTCCCAACACTCCTGAGGTCCGGGTCAAAGATGGCAGCAAGATCCGCAACCTGCTGCGCTTTGCCCTCAGTCGCATGGAGACCAGCGCTCCAGCTGACGACCAGGCGGGACAGGTGACCCTGGAGGACAGTGTGTCCACAGAGAAACCTCAGGATGCGGCACCAGCAGCAGCAGCCAGCTCTCAGCCTTGCAGGCAGATTGTCTTCACTGCCAACGGGAAAGGCGTCTCCAAGGCCATCACCTGTGCTGAGGTGGTGAAGCGGCGGGTGAAGGGGCTCCACCAGCTCACCAAACTGTTGTACAGCACCGCGGTGGAGGTGTGGGATCCCCTGGAGCCGGACGCCGGGCTGGACAGCCTCACTGTGATCAAGAACATGCCCTCCATCTGGATCCTGCTCTCCACAGAACCACTGGACAGTAGTCAGCCCGGGTACCAGGCACCGGGCCGATACGAGGACCTCTGGGCTCAGGCACTCAGCAAGGAAGAGGGAGTCACAAGTCATAAAGCTGGACAGAAAAGAAAAAGAGGAGGTGGTGCACGAGGAGGTGACGGAGGAGCAGGCAGAGGAAGAGGAAAAGGAGCAGGACGTGGACGAGCCAGAGATGCAGCAAAATGATGAAGCTGCAGTTAATTTAGTGAAAATTCTTAGGAAGTATTTTATGTTGTGTTTTTATAATGTAAATATTCCGTTGAGTTCTGAACATTGTCAAAAAAGAGAGAAAACAAGTGATTTTAGCTCAGGGACTAAACACTCACTGTCTAAAATCCAGTAAATCGCCACAAGAGGGAGCCAGATCCCGTAGCTTTTGAGTGTCTGAGTTGAAATGACCACTTTTCTTTGTCTGATCAGGTTCCGACACACAAACTTTTAGATAGTTCTGTGACATTTTTTTGCCAACTTTTCTGTACAATTTCGAAAATCTCACTTTTGGTCTTTGCTCCCATTGGTTTCTTGCCCCCATCGATTCTCACGTTTGTTCTGGCAGCAGGGGGCGCTCAGTGTGTATGTAGTTTTAAGTACTTTGTATTGCTCGAAGTGAAGAGAAGTCTTTAATCAGTTCTCTGGTTGCTTTGTACAAAATGTTGAACTGTGAAAGAAAAAAGAGTTGTGTTTTCATTAAAGTTGAGTTTGAAGCTGGAATTGTCCTCAATAATTCAGAGACACAGCTCCACCTGGTGGTAACACCTGCTCTACATGTAGATCCTTTGATCTCCTCCCCCAACCTCAAAGAGGATTAAAGTTTCTCTGCAGCAAAGACTAAAGTCAGGAGACACGGGGACAGAGAAGAGAGTGAGGGGACGAAAAGACAGAGAGTGTCAAACAAAGACGGGATAAGATTAAAAGGTCCATTAGGCGTCTCCCTGGCTCTGTGTCAAAGAAGAAAAAGTCTAAGCAAAGAATGGAGCAACATCTTTACCTGATGCTGATCTTCTTCCTGAACATCTTTCCAGCTTTGGCTCAGGTGCGCCACCCTCTGCCTGTACTGTGGATGATGCCGGTCAGGTCAGAGTCAGCGAATCAGAACCTGAGCTCAGGAGTGGACGCAGCAATCAGACTGGCTGTGGAAGACTTGAAGAAACAACCAGCAGCTCTGGGAAACTATCAGATAGAGCTCCACCTGGTGGACACACAGGTTGGTCCTGAGTCCACATAGGTTTCTCTCCAAGTTCTGGTAGGTCCTTGTTCTTGACAGACTCAATGAGCCGGGCTCTTCTCTTTTTGCATTCCAGTGTGACCTTGGTAAATCCCTCAAAGCTTTGTTTGACAACCTGAGGGCGGGGCCAAAGTATCTGTTGATGTTAGGAGGGGCGTGTCCATCCGTTGCAGAGACCATCGCTCAGTCATTGCATGCGTTCAACTTGGTCCAGGTACTATACCAGTCTGATGTCCACAGGTCAGATACATGTCCTACAGGTACATGTCCTCACTGATGTGGTTCACCATGAGACTGAAGACTGGATCAATTAGGGGTTCTGGTCTTGAGCAGATCCATCTTCACAAACTAGATCCACATTCATTGATCAGGTTCATACTTGAGAAAGGGTCCAAATTGACCAATAAGATCCTCCCTCATAGATCAGGTCCCCGTCCAAAGACCTCACAGGTCCACATTAACCAATCAGGTCTGCATGACCCGACCAGGTCTACATGAACCCATCAGGTCTACAGACTGCTCCATAATGATACAGTAGGCTCACTGAGAAACAGGAAGTACTTTGAGGGGACCCTGATCTTGTCTCTTTATCCTTTTTGGTCACAGGTGTCGTTCATGGACACGTCCCCCGGGCTCGCCAACAGGAAGTGGTCCAGGAATCTGTTCAGTCTGGTGCCATCAGACAGAAACGTGTGCTGGGCCACAGTCAAACTGCTGCAGTACTTCAACTGGACCAGAGTGGGCGTTATTTCACAGGACACGGCCCGCCTCTCACAGGTGACTCCAGTGATCTTCAGACCTTACCTCGGACCTTCTGACCATTCCTCTGTGACCTCAGGTGTCTCTGTTCCTGCAGATGAAGACGGATCTGATGCAGCAGCTGCTGAAGGTCCAGGTGCCCGTGGTCTCCTCACTGAGTTCTTCTGAAGACTGTGATCATGTGAGGAAGCTCAAGGTGAGACTGTTGAGGGTTTGATACTGCTGCTGTCAGCGCCCCCTGCTGCTGAGCACATCAGCGTAAATCAGTTTTGGTGAGCCACGGTTTGGAACAGAACTTCAAAAGTAACGTTGGTTCTGATGTGTTGCAGAACAAAGTCCACGTCATCATCGCCTTTGTTGAAGAAGATTCAGCTTCAGATCTTTTCTGCTGTGTGAGATCATCAGTCGACATGGAAACATTGTTCATTCCCTACATTATTAGAACAAATGTATTTTATTTTGGCCCAAACTTAACTCTGACCTCACAATCTTCAGGCCTTCAGGTTCCGCCTGTTTGGACCCCCGTACCAATGGATTGTTTTTGATGGAGGGACCGGCGGCTGGAGGTTGGACAGGTCTTTTTCTGCCTGCACAGTCAGCAGCATCCTGACGGCAGCAGATGGCGCCATCAGGCTCCAGATCCAGGGACTCGTTAATACTAATGTGCCAGGAATCTCTGGACGGGTCAGAACCAGAACCGTTGATCATGCCCCACAGGTGTTAGTGTCATTTTTTTTAACTGTAAACCTGCAGACCCCTCAGGACTACCTGGACTCCTACCACAGACTCCTTCAGGTCCAGGGCAGATCGCAGCTCCACCCGCTCCACGCCTTTGCCTACGATGCCGTGTGGGTCGCTGCCCTGGCTCTGAGTCACGTGACGGAGGAGGTGCAGCACAGGCGGAGGGTTAGATCTCAAGGGAACATCACAGTCAGTGAGGAGGAGGTGGAGGCGTGGATGCTGCTGGAGGCCCTCAGGAGGACGGAGTTTGAAGGAGTCACGGTGAGAAATGTCCGAGAAAAGGCTAGGAATAAAAAGTTGGTGAATTGTGAGTTGGTGAAAAAGAGGTGAATAAACTGTAACCATGGTTCTGTTCAGGGACCGGTCCAGTTCAGTGATGGAGAGAGAACCTCCTCCATCCAGCTCATTCAGCTTCAAGGTGATGATGTCACTGATGATGTCACTAAATGCTTCTGATTCTCCACATCATCTTTACTGTTCCAACCTTCAGTGTTCTGTGTGTTTCCTCCCCCTGCCACCAGGAGGCAGAGGTGTACCAGTTGCTCTCTTCTCAACCTTCACAAAGCAGCTGCATCTCCATCGTCACCTCCTCGTCTTCAGAGGTCATGTGACCTCCTGGTCTCCATTTTCTTGTGGTTGTAGATAAAGACGCTAACGTCACAGTGTCTCTGCAGATCAGTCAGGCGGAGACCAGACTCTGCTGCCTCCACAGCGCCTCCATGTGGACTTCTGGCTGTACTGCCTGGTTTGCTGTGCTACTGCTCTGACCATCTGCCTCACTCTACTCGTCCTCTGCTCCCTCCTGGTCAACCGCAGGTGAAGACTCTCCAACCAAAACTAGTCATCAGTGCTTGGACACTGACTCTGTCTCTGTCCATAGGTTGATGATGTCCAGCAGGGGCAGCAGATCTCAGGACCTGCTGCTGCTGCTGGGTCTCCTACTGTCCTCGTCTTCGATGATGTTCATTGGTTTCGATGGAGGTGTTTTGTCTGAGGAGACATTTGAGCTTCTCTGCTCTGTGAGTTCATGTTTGAACCCAGTCTCAGATCATCGGTCCAGAGTATCTTCATCTATGTCTGGTCCTCTGATTGGTCCCCCAGGCTGGTCTGTGGACTCTGTCTGTGGCTCACACTCTGGTCATGATTGGTCTGATCTCCAAAACATGGACGCTCTATTTCTTACACACAGTCGAACCAAAGGTGATGAACGTCAAACACCAACAGGGATTAGGATTAAAGACTGGGATTAAAGGAACAGAAACAAAAGGCTGAAGTTCAAACACTTTGTTTGTTTGTCTTTCAGCCGCATCAGCAGAGTTGTCTCTTCCTGTTCTGCGTCTTCCTATTGGATGTGATCGTTTTATCCTCCTGGCAAATCCTGGATCCGCTGAGGTATAAGAGACAGGGACTACATGCAGCATATAAGACGAGCCCTGTCAGAACGGCCACATCATCACCTCCCATCTTCGCCATCATCATCACCTGCAATCTTCATCCACATCATCATCACTGTGATCCGTCATGTCTGTCTCTTATACACATCTAGATGTGTATAAGAGACAGGCTGCAACGTCTGCCTCCTGAACTTCCTGTTTGTTCCAAGGGTCGGTTTGACTTGATTGAAGATTTTTCTGTGACTGTCGTTTGTTCTCAACTTTACCCTGATGACTTTGTAGGTTTTTCACTGCTGGTGGAACAATTTACAGCCAGAAGGTAAAGGTGATGAAGAAGAAGAAGAAGAAGAAAATGGATGTGAGGAGCTGAGGCGATTCAACAAAGAGCTAAAGAGTCTGGACGCACAGGTGACAAGCTCCGCCCCCATCATTGCTCCTCCAATAATGTTTCTATAACATTGCCTTGAAGGCTAGCTAAACAGCATGAAAAAGCGTAAACCAAATCCTTTCCAAAGGCTAGCGGACATAGACAACTGTCTGGATCTTTAATCTATTTCATGTTTTCCTTTTTCTCAGCTGGACGTAGAAATCCAAGCCATCACCGCGACACTGAGACAGATGACAGAGACAGGAACTCACATGGGTAGACAGGAAGTTAAACACAGTATAATATGACATCACAACATCACGACATCATCATCGTGACATCATGTTCCCACAGGTGACATTACATCCGTCGGAATTTCCAAAGTGGACTTTTCTGAGAGGGAAGGACTGTCTGGAGACAACGTCAACTGTCCAGAACTGTAAGTAACAAAAGAAACCAACGATGGCATCAGTGTCCTGAGGGTGAAATGTCCTGCTGGGCTTCAGTAGAACACACACCAGCCACCAGGTGTCCCTGTGACTAAATATCTTAATCATATCTCAATAATGGCCAACCATTAGGTGATGTCTAACGCAGTCCAGAAACCAGAACCAGGTTCTTGTCCATGAAACGTAAACCTGATCTCTTTCTGTCTTGACTTCCTGTTTGTGTACCTGTACTTCCTGTAGGGTCTCCCGGCGTCTCTCCGTCCAGCTGCCCATCCTGCATCACTCCTACCTTCCTGTGGGGGGCGGTGTTTGCAGCAGCAGCTCCAGTCTGTTTCATGTCCCGTCATCACCATGAGACGTGGCCTCGAAACATTGGCCGTGAGAGAACATTTGTCCACCAACAGAACCGATTCTTGTATGTGAACCCTGGACCTCTGACAAATAGAGACAAGAGGAAGTCCCGGTACCGTTGGAACTCATCGACCGATCAAATGAGGGAACTTGATGGAACTTTTTTCACGCGGAAACCAGAACTCTTTCAGTCCCCGACACAAAAATCAACCCTGATCACATGAAAACAAAACACAACTTTAATTTATTTTTTTTTTAAGAACAGGGGGGGTGGACCCTACTCAGAGCACCTCAGTGGTAACATGGCAGAAGGGGGATTTGAACCAGGGCCCTTGTGGACGCAAGTCCGCTTCCTTAACCACTAGGCCACCAACTGCCCCAATAAAACCAATTGTCCGTTGCCGTGGTGATGTCACTGTTTCTGTTCCCATCCACACCGTGTCTCCAGAGGATTCTGGAAATTTTAGTTATCATGACTTTTTCTTTCTTAACATGAATTTCTTCTTCTGCTTTCCGCTTGTCCTTTTTTCAGGTGGTTCCACAGCGAGTGGAACCTACTCTTTGTCTCTTTGCCCCTGATGGTTTTTTTTACTGTGTTTCTGTCAAATCCACAGATGAAGACAGAAGGAAAACTTCCACTTCAAAGTCCACCTTTAAAACAAATAAATATTTGTGTCTAGGTTGGGAAACAGATGCAGAAAAATTCACAAAATTTCACAATCAGTTCAAACAGCAGCTCTGACCTTCAAACTGCAGAAGATCAATACTGAAAACCAACTCTCCCAGTCGTTTGCGGTCAGACAAAAGACAAAAGACAAAAGACACTAAAATCTGTAAATCGAAACATCCTGGTAGATTTGTAAAGGCCAGGAGAATCCAAGCCTGTGATTGGCTGCCAAAGCTTCTGTGCTGTGTTTGCTGTCGGTCTGAAAATTCAACTCTCTGACCTGACCTGGTCTGAGTCGCTGGAATGTGAGGCGGGGCAGATGGGTAAGGGGCGGGACTACATGCAGCATATAAGACGAGCCCTGTCAGAACGGCCACATCATCACCTCCCATCTTCGCCATCATCATCACCTGCAATCTTCATCCACATCATCATCACTGTGATCCGTCATGTTCTGGTTCAGTGAACTGCTGTGTATCGCTGCTCTGACGCTGGGCGCCAGCGTCTACGGCTCCTCCTCAGGTCAGTGAGTAAAGGTGCAGTTGAAAAATACGACAGGTCAGATCAGTGTTTCCACAGGATCACAGACGGCAAAGACATTTTGGAACCACACGGGGCACTGGTGAGCTGTTGTGCAGGTGACAAGCGTCGAACCGTGGTGTGCTCCTACACTGCGTGGAAAAATATAAATGATAAATCTTTTGTGAACCTGTGGAAACAGAGTGTGTCAGTCAGACTGAGGCTGGAGGTTTGTTTCCAGTGGATCACAGAAATCTCGAACCTCAGACCTTTTTTTTCTTCTCTAGGAAACAACTCGCCCAATCACAGCTATGATCTGTCTGGGTCAGGCCTGTCCCAGGTCTACAACTCTCCAGTTTACATGGCGGAGCGGATGAAGAGGCCGCTGGAAGGAATGTCAGGCTGGGTCGGACCAATCAGCCACTCTGGGGTCCGGTGAGTGGGGCACACACACGGAAAGTGTGAAGGTGAAGTGGAAACAAACATCTGAGAGAAGTTAATGTTTGTTTGTCTGTCAGAGTGACACTGGGAGATGGACGGAAGTTCCTCATCCATAAAGGCGATGGATACGGAGTCTCCTCACAGACTGTGGTGACTGACGCCCGGCACATGAGTCGAAACTGGGAGGTGAGATTTTTTTTTTTTTTTTTTACTGAGGATCAGTGTTTGGACTAACGTGATACTTGTTACTCCGTTACGTAACAAAATTACTTTTCTCAGTAACTAATAACATAACACTTTTTCCATTCAGTAACGCTGTTATTGTCACTGTGGTGTAAAGTGTCTCGTTACTGTGGATCAATAAAGTCTGTCCAAGTCTAAGTCTAAGCTACAGAACACAACACTAAACTTTTTTAATGTGTTTTTAAAGTAAAGTAACGTAAAGTAACTATTTATTAGTTACTTTTATGATTTAGTAACTAGTAACGTAACTTGTCCCTTTTTCCAGAGCAGTAACTAGTAAAGTATTAAGTTACTTTTTTAAAGTAACTTGCCCAACACTGGTGGTAACGCTCAAAGTCATGAGTGAAAGACGGCCGTCCACACTAACTGAACCCATGCGTTGAAAAGGAGCAATGATTGGTTGACATAGGTTAACGATTCAGTCTAAGCCAATCAGAAAGAGACCTGGGCAGGTCTTCTTGCCTTATAGGGAAATAACAGTCTCACACACACATACGCTACGCGGTACAGCAACACACACCCAGAAGCAAGACAACGGCAAGTGGCAAGTTGAGGTTACGATAAAGATGTCTGTCAAAATGTCTAAACATCTATTTTGTTTTTATTGTTCCATTACATTTAATCATGATAGTTGATACAGAACACAACACTAAACTTTTTGAATGTGTTTTTAAAGTAAAGTAACTAGTAATTAGTTACTTTTATAATTTAGCAACTAGTAACATAACTAGTTACTCTTTCAAAGCAGTAACTAGTAAAGTAATAAGTTACTTTTTTAAAAGTTTTAAACTTGCCCAGCACTGGTAACGACCCCTACAGTTATAACGTGAATAAGATCAATAACATCTGGTAATTGTTTGGCAAACTTTTTTTTATAAATTCTTCTTTGTTCGTAAAGTTCAGAACGTTGATCTAATGTCGTGTGTTTTAGATCGTCACCAGCAAAAATTTCGAGGGGAGAAAGACAGTTGCTGATATGGTGCGTGAAGGCGGCTCAGACTACAGCCTCCTGTTTGACAACTGTCACCTGGGCTCCAGAAGAATGATGGGCCAGTGAGGAGGATACACCTAATCTGCAGATCAGCAGGGGGCAGCACTGAGCAGTCTGGTCTCTGATCTGGAAGTCATGTAAAAATAAAATAAAAGGAGAAACTTTTGATTAAACTGACTGTCCATCGTCATTGACATCACCCAGTGTTTCTGTTTTTGTCCCCATCATGTCCTCAGAGGATTCTGGGAATTTTAGTTGGCACGTTTGTATCTTCCTGCTGTTTGTTCGTGTTCAAGAGGACATGAACAAATGCTAGCTTTAAATGGGTTAATGAATCGTGATGAAGCCCCGAGATGTGATTATGTCACAGCTGGACGGGGCGTCTGAGGTTATGTAACTCACATGACAAACAGAAAGAGACACAAAGAGACAGTGAGACAGAGACACAGAGAGAAAAAAAATCTCTCCCTTCCCTCGTTCTGTCACACTGGTTCTTTAACGTTTGGTTCTTTGGTTCCAAACCTCCTGAAAGTATGACTCCAGCTGTACCAGTGACTACTAACCAGTACCAGCAGTAAAACCAGACAGCACATACCTTACAAAGACCAGTTTATTAGACAACAATACGCTGTACAAGGAAGAAGTGTAACAATTGACTGACTCTCTACTCAGAATACTATGTCCATAGTTTGAGGACAACTGGTCCAAGTGATGAAACAGATGCTAAACTTTCTGGACGGACATCTCGTGGACTAGATACTCAAATAAAAACTGAAATGTGTCATAATTATTAAATTTATTTTTTGACTCCAGTCATGGGCAGAACTGTACAGCTCAGTGGCCCTGTTTCGGGCTGCGCGCCACCCTTTGATGATTGCTGAAAGTCAACACAGCTAAGTCAAGATCCTGTTCCTGGTCCTCGATCGTAGCTGTGGGACACGTCCTTTACGTGTTAGACCAGTCTCACAAGTCCCGGTCTCGGGTAATTTTTCAGCCAACTGTGAGCTTCCTTCTCCACTAGTTTTTCGGTATTTTGTATTAATGATGTCACAGACAGTGCAGTTCAACAACTAACCAGCAGGGATCCCAAGAGCAGTGAAAGGTGAGCTCTTTCTATTTACAAATCTTTTCTCTTCTAAAGTCCTCCACGTTATCTCAAAGCCTTTCGTCAGCATCCTGCCACTCTTACCAAATGAGAGCGCCACCATGTGGTTTAATGTTGGAGAACACAGAAGGCCAGTTAGGGCTGTAAATCTCCACACAAAGAAAACTTATATTTTTTTTCATCATCAAACCTTGATGAGATGAACTGAACTGATTACATTAAATAAGGTGTTTTTTTTTTTAAACACGGGTCTGTGGACATCAGCCCCTGCTGGACAACGGTGGCACTGCAGCCATTATCCAAAGGAAGGTCCATCTTCTTCTGGCAGTGAGGCTTCAGCTCAGAGCTCTGTAGTTCCTCTTCTGTGGTTGAGTCTTCTGTGACGACAGCAGAGGTGTCTGAGTGTCCATATCTCTGCAGAGTGCCGCCCTGCTGGTGTGGCGGAGACACAGGTGAGTCCAGCAGTAGACCAGGGAGTTGAGGAAACCATGAGAGGCTGAAGTCAAAGTCTGAGGACAGGTGATTAAATCCCAAAGTTTTTATGTAAAAATTAACAAGTATTGAAAATGAAAAAAATGAAAAAACAAATTCACAAAATTATTTTTTAAAATATATTATTATTTAAACTTTTTTAGCTTCAGATTTTTTCCCAAAATACTTAAATTCCGATTCCAGTATCAAATTCTACCAATATAGGCCTATTGATTTATTTATTTATTGGTATGCTGTTTACGTATATGAACTACTATATGAGTATGAGAAGAATAAAATAAGCTACAATGCTGCCATCTAGTGACTTCAACTTTAATATACAGTTGTTTATCCGCTAAATTATTTTTGGGGAAATTATTTGGCAAAGTCAAGGCATGTTTTATCAGGTTTTTGGTATCGGAAAATAAACTGACAACTAGTCTAATAGTATCGGTATATCAATATCATCTGTCTGATATTAGCATAATTACATGACATTGAATGAATGAATGAATGAATGAATGAATGAATGAATGAATGAATGGTAAAATCAGTATTTGTTTTCTCTCAAATAATGAAAATCCAACAAGTCGCATGACTCACCTGAAACATGTAGAGGGCGACGCCCACTTTCCCTTCATTCACTGTGGGTTTCAATACATTCACGAACGCTAACGCCACAACTGCAGACAGACAGACAGACAGACAGACAGAGACAGACAGATCGTTAGCTCACAGTCTAACAGCCAATCACAGCTGGGAGCTACAGACTGACCTGGTCCCCAGCAGAAAACAAAGATCAGAGGGTAGAGAAGCATCCTCAGGCCAATTACACGCAGCCACGCCCTCTGCTGACTCCCCAGGTAGCCTCCTGATGTCACAAGCCGCCGCTGGAGTCGCCACGCCTTCACCGCCAACACCTGCGTAGAGAGAGGGACCGTTGTTGAAGTCTGTTCTAGAAACGAACGGTCAAATGAAGGGGTCAGAACTCACCGTGACTCCGACCACCGTCAGGACGAAGGTGATGCAGAAAATGCTGATTGCGTAGATGTGCAGCAGCCGGCAGCTTCTGATTGGCTGGTGCCGTTCTGTTGTTAGAAACAGAGCTCCGGTCTCCATCAGCAGACATCTGAATCAGAGGTCAATGAATTCAGGACAGGTCAGTGAACGCACCGTAACGCTAAATGTGAGCCTGGTCAGTGAACGCACCTGTTTGGCTGCGTGAAGTTGGCTTGGCAGTGTCTGATGTTTCCATGTATGAGAACAGGTGCCATGATCAGCAGCGGAGCCATCCTACAGACGGGTGGAGAAACAACACAGATGACGGAGGAGACACCTGACAGGAACCTCAAAATCCCAGTGTCAGTGAACTCACCCTGAGAGCACGGCTGTGGTTCTTCCTGCTGTGCTCACTCTGTTAGAAAACTGTGGACAACACAGACACACACACACACTTTATTTTCCACAGCATATGTGACAAACATAAGGGCCGGGGGCCAAATGTAGCCCAACAAGTCATCTATTGTGGTCCGCAGGTGTTTTAAAAGTTTGTCCTGAAATGCAGCTGAATTTTGTGACCTGATCAAATTAGACAGAAATACAAAATCAAAGAATAATACCGTATTTTGGACACAAAGGGCACACTAAATTACAGGGCAAAAGAAAAACAGTGAAATAAGGCAAATGTTATTGAGCTTATTCACAAAATCAGTTTGAGGTCAAGAAGCACAATCAGAATTAATTCATAAAATTAAAGGATTTTAAATGTGCCTTATAGTCCAAATAATATGGTAATCTGAACCAAGTTCAGTTGCACCAAGGCCCACATCAGCGCCCCCAAATGAAATAAGTTTGATCTACAGGGGACACTGAGAGCAACAGAAGAGTCAATGATTTTGAGCGCCCTCTGCTGGCACAATGAGCCAAAGACAAAGAGATGGGTCATTAAAAAGGCTCACCTGGACAGAGTAACCATGGAAGCAGCTTCTCAGCTTCTCAAGGATTCCACTGTAGAGGCTCCAGGTGTAGTTGAGGGTGTAGAAGAAAGCTGCCATGTAAAAGGCCTGGAAACAAACCACACAGTGTATCAGTCTACGTAGGTCGGTCGAGAAAATCACTGACTTTAGCTCACGGACCAAAGGCCATGGAGAAACTCTGTGGTTTTTAGCTCACAGACCAAACTCCAATATTGTTGGTTGGTCGTGATGAACAGACGGTTTATTCGCTTCCAGTCTCCAACAAAGGAAGTAGGTCAGGAATGTTGACTGGAATGTCAACAAACGGATTTCACACTAACGTTGATAAAACTCAGTGGAATGGGCACAGGGTTGGAGTGGCTTCATCTTCAGACCACCTGCTGCTGACTGTATCTGATGCCTCCATCAGCAAACATCCACGTCATCTTTCTTCAACTGCAACGTACGGGTACCACATTTTCCTTTTTTCTTCCACACACCAACACTTACACACATACAAACGAGCAAACACACAGTTCCTCAGGAAGTTTAAAGTTTCCAGTTGTGTGGATGACATATGAAAACAGGCGACGGTTCCTGATTCTGAATCTTCAGGGGAAAGTCCTCGACCTCAAACAAATGAGGAGGAAAAGGTGAAAACTTTCCCTCAATTTGAAAATGAAATTTTGTTTCCTCCATGAAAGTCCACAGTAGATGCAGCTTCAGTCACAAGTAACAGAAAAGAGAGAACTGATGTTTCAGATGACAGCTGTGGACCTTCAACAATGAACCTGAAACTTTCCTCCCTCCATACACACAAAAGTCTGTAGAGAAAATCTGTGATTTCAGTTCACAGATAAAAGTTCTTAGAGAAAATCTGTGATTTAAGCTCATAGAGCAACGTTTTTAGAGAAAATCTGTGATTTAAGCTCATAGAGCAACGTTCTTAGAGAAAATCTCTAATTTAAGCTCATAGAGCAACGTTCTTAGAGAAAATCTCTAATTTAAGCTCATAGAGCAACGTTCTTAGAGAAAATCAGGGATTTAAGCTCATAGAGCAACGTTCTTAGAGAAAATCAGGGATTTAAGCTCATAGAGCAACGTTTTTAGAGAAAATCAGGGATTTAAGCTCATAGAGCAACGTTCTTAGAGAAAATCTCTAATTTAAGCTCATAGAGCAACGTTCTAAGAGAAAATCTGTGATTTAAGCTCACAGACCAAAGTTCTTAGAGAAAATCTGTGATTTAAGCTCACAGACCAAAGTTCTTAGAGAAAATCTCTGATTCAAGCTCATAGAGCAACGTTCTTAGAGAAAATCAGGGATTTAAGCTCATAGAGCAACGTTCTTAGAGAAAATCTCTAATTTAAGCTCATAGAGCAACGTTCTTAGAGAAAATCTCTGATTTGAGCTCATAGAGCAACCTTCTTAGAGAAAATCTGTGATTTGAGCTCACAGACAAACGTTCTTTAAGAAAGTCAGTGATTTAAGCTCACAGACCAAAGTTCTTAGAGAAAATCTCTGATTTAAGATCATAGAGCAACGTTCTTAGAGAAAATCTGTGATTTGAGCTCATAGAGCAACGTTCTTAGAGAAAATCTGTGATTTGAGCTCATAGAGCAACGTTCTTAGAGAAAATCTCTGATTTAAGCTCACAGACCAAAGTTCTTAGAGAAAATCTGTGATTTAAGCTCACAGACCAAAGTTCTTAGAGAAAATCTCTGATTTAAGCTCATAGAGCAACGTTTTTAGAGAAAATCAGGGATTTAAGCTCATAGAGCAACGTTCTTAGAGAAAATCTCTAATTTAAGCTCATAGAGCAACGTTCTTAGAGAAAATCTGTGATTTGAGCTCATAGAGCAACGTTCTTAGAGAAAATCTGTGATTTAAGCTCATAGAGCAACATTCTTAGAGAAAATCTGTGATTTGAGCTCATAGAGCAACGTTCTTAGAGAAAATCTGTGATTTAAGCTCATAGAGCAACGTTCTTAGAGAAAATCTGTGATTTGAGCTCACAGACAAACGTTCTTTAAGAAAGTCAGTGATTTAAGCTCACAGACCAAGGCTCTTGGAGAAAATCATTGATTTGAGCTCATATTTGGGAAACTGTTACCTGTTCAAAAGTACGCATGTTGTAGCAGTGTGAGCTCATGCTGCCTCTCTTCTCGAAAAAGATCGCAGCTCCCAACAGCCAGCAGAAGGCGAGCAGGAAGTCGGACACACACAGCAGCAACAAAGGTTGCATCTGCAAATGACAAGGACGACAAAACAAGAATCTAAGACAAGACATGGGCCAGAGGAACACTTGGCAACGACCACAGGTCAGCAGCAGTGGTCAGCAACTAAAATCACTGACTTCATCCATGGACTTTATGGTAAAAGAAGGCAGTCGGGGATAAAGTATCATCAGTATAAAAGCACATCCAACCGTAATACACAAAACAAAAATACAAGTTTTATTAACAATGCAGCAAAACAATTACGCAAATAAATGTTGATGAAGAATGAACTGGACTCACAAACTAGACACACACACAGACACACACAGAGTCTAAGCTTGGTTTCATTTCCCAGGAACAAAAGAGCAAAGGGAGAAACAAACCTCAGGTTTGCGGCCCAGTCGCTGTGACATCACAAAGCTGATGATTAGACCGGAACCAATGACACTGTGGGTTAGAATTAGGTCAAAATTAGGGACGTGTTGATGTCAGAGCCAACGGTAGTGTCACCAAAACAGGAAGTCAGTGATGATGACAGGGAACAAAGGTGGTGGAACATCTAACCTGAGCAGGTTCAGGAGCAGCTGAAGGTACCGGACGCCCTCCTCCACCTGTAGACACAACAACCACAATGTCACAAGGAAAAAAATCTGAGAAAAAACATCTGAGTTTCAAATAAGATAAAAAGAAATTGTAATAATTTATAGTAATTTTATCAAACAGCAGGATGGAACGACAGACGAGTGGCAGGAGGGATCTGTGATAGAAGAGAGAGTCAGCTAAGGTGAAGCTAAGGTGAAGCTAAGGTGAAGCTAAGGTGAAATAAAGGTCAGTCCATAGTAAGACAGAGTGCGTGTGTGAATGAAAGGGAGAACAGCGGAATAGGGAGGTTACAAGGAGCAGAGGTGGAGAAGGTGGAGGAGTTTAGATACTGAGGATCAACTGTTCAGAGCAGTGGAGACTGTGGAGGAGAATAGAGTGGAGTCAGGATGGAACAACTGGAGAAAAGAGTCAGGAGTGATCTGAGATAGAAGAGAGTCAACTAAGGTGGAGGGACGGTGGAGAGACCAGCCATGA
>JAFBJS010003376.1:78098-102148 GCA_016785265.1 Paraplagusia blochii | reverse complement strand
CTGTGAAATAGTCTAGTAGGAGAAGACATCCACATATACTGTACAAGACATATATATAAAGAAATACAAATATTTATGTCCCAATTAGCTCGGCAATGATACAGTAACCACTTCTTCTTTTTCTCCTTCCAGCTTGTCCCTTCTTCAGGTGTTTCCACAGTGAGTCAACATGATACAGTAACAACGAAAGGTAATGAAAACTTCACCTCATTCCAGTCCAGAGTTTCTGTCATGTTTGTCTTCGAGCTGTTGCTGAAGTCCAGTAGAGGGAGTAATGTCCACATGCTGGAAGTGAAAGTCGCAAAACTCCTGTGATGGAGACGGATGAGAAGAGTTGACTGTTGTCACACTGTTCTCACTCTATTTAATCATTCAGCTCATAAACAGGAGGGGTTTCAGCGCTCTGACCACGCCCCTTGTCACTGTCTGTTAGGGATGAAACCTGAGGCTCTACCGCCACCCTGAGGACAAATATTTGTACACATTATTTAGACATAGAAGCCAGCAGTAGAGTATACTGTGCTGTACACCCCCAACCCTCTTTTTCCTACATTGCTCAAACAGAAAGGCAACAGCACGTGGACCAAATCAGGTTTTATTTGTGAAAATAGAAATTTTGCTTCATAGAGTTGATGTCCATGAAGTGGAGACTGTTCATTGTTCATCGACGTGACATTGTACAACTGTTGAATCTCAATTGTTAAAACTCAGTGAAGTCAATGTCCATTGGACAGAAAGTTTCAGTCAGTTCGTCCCAGACTCACCTATCGCTCAGCAAAGTGGGCCGCTGACCTCAAGTTGAAGCTCCAGCAAAGGCATGCTGGGATAAGGTTGAGATGGAATGCAGAGTTCCAAGAGCTTTGTCAAACAAAGACGTTTGATATATATATATATATGTGTATATAATATATAATTAATTTTATTTATAGAGCTATTATTTTACACAGCTCACACTTCAACAACATATCGTTTCAAACACTACAACCTTGAGCAGAGACTCGGTCGATCCGAAGAACTTGTCCGCTTCATTGTTTACTCCACTCAGGTTTCTGCGCTAACAAGGCTCATTAGTGCCCCCACCAGATAACATGGGGTTACTACAGAAGTTATACAGTCAATGAGATCAAAGTTGGATTCCAGGGACGACAAGTAAACAAATCTCTATCGTTCTCTTTAGCACCACCAACAGTGTGGATCAATCTTTTCAACTTTACTCTCCGTTACTTTGGTAACGAGTAGCATCGACCCTCTTTCGGAAGAACAGAGTCTAGTACTGCCAGCAGGGGGCAGCACTATGGGAACACTGCGGCCAGGTTGGTTGATTTAAACTTTTAAAGTAGGATGTTTTTTTAAGGATGTTAACTTCTGTGTTCACCTCGGAGTGACTTAAGTCTCTGAAAAACATTACCATCATGTTGACGTTAAAGCGAGTCTATTGACGAGTTCTGAAAAAGTCCAAATGTCACGAATCAAACCTTTTCTGCCTTATTAGAGGACAAGTTTCTGCACAAGTCCAGGACTAGGACTCTGTCTTAAGCGGCTTTAAATTTAAACCACTTTTTAAGACAGAAGTCCAACCCTGGAGACCCAACACTGATCAATTACTTCTTTGACGACTTGGAGACACGAGCACCAAGTGTTTGACGATGACACTGATGCTGACGTAGTTCAGACCTGATCTCCTGCAAAGTTAAAAGTTTAGCAATGGAGAAATATTTCTTTTGGTCGATCCAGCGTTTGTGGTCCAGATGTGTCAGCCAGCAGGTCCTTCAGGGTCTGGTCTGAACAAACCTCACGCACAGAAGATTTTCATTGACCATCGATTTCATTCCCAAAGGTTCATGAATTCTCTGAGAACTGTGATTATTTGCAGCCACTAGGTGGCATCAGACAGGGCTGACACATCCTTGGCTTCTCCTAGTAGAAGCATGCTAGTGATCTCGTGGTCCTTCATGTGGTCCCGGTACTGTCTGGCACCGCTCAGGTACTTTTTGCAGATCTCGCAGTAGTAACGCTTTGCATCATGTTGGTGGGCGTGGTAGGTGAGTTCATGGGCGGTCCGGAAGCTCTTGCTGCAGAGCGGACACTGGAAGCGAATTGCAGAGTGCGTGTCCTCGTGTTTTTTCAGGACGCTCTGCTGTTTGAAGGTCTTCTGGCAGATGGTACACTGGTACGGCCGCACGCCCGTGTGAACGCGCTTGTGACGACGCAGTGCGCTGGAGAAGGTGAAGCTGCGGCCGCAGTCTCCGCACGTAAACGGCTTCTCGCCCGTGTGGATTCTCATGTGCTCCCTTAGGTGGACGTGCTGCGTGAAGCTCTTTCCACAAGTGCTGCACTGGAACGGCCGTTCTCCCGAGTGGATCCTCAGGTGGTTCTTCAGGGCAGAGTCTTTGTAGCAGTCACGGCCACAGACGGGGCAGCAGAACCTCTTCTTACCTGTGCTGACGTTGTCCACCACCGGAGTCTGCATGACCACAGCTGATCCTGTCAGAGCGAAAGACATCAACAAAAACCATTCAAACTTCATGGTACAGGGCAGTATCATCAGTGGAGTCTAGAAATGATGAAAGGACAAACCAGCGGTTGTTTGTTTCCACTCTTCTTCTTCTCCATCTGAGTTGATCAGACCACCAGCTTCGACTTCTGCATCTTTTTCCACCTTGATCTTCTTCTTTAGAACCGTCTGGTCCTGATCATCGCTTTTGGTTTCTCTGGTTAAATCCACCTGTGAGGACTACAATTCTTCATCATCATCATAGTTTAATAAACAGAAACAAGTTGCACTGTTGGAGGATGAGTGACATCCTGTGGTAGAACTACAGTACTACCTGACTATTTTTTATTTGCTTCTCATTGAGACAGACTAAGGGAAGGAATAGATTTGGCCCTAGCCTGGGGGGTCTGGTGTCAATGCAGGGCGCCACCTGCTGTCAAGGAAATTTTTTTCTCACAGAACTTTTTCTTACCTGTTCATTTGCAACGCTCTCTCCCTCCACCTTCACACCGTCCACCTTTACTGTATGAATGTTGAACCAGAATTCCTGAAACACAAAATATCCTGTTTATGTCAACTCTTGAGGGGCACCCCCTAGAGTTTGAGGGGAGGATTGCAGTCTCCAATGCACTGACCTTTTATTATTATCATAGCATTAAAGACTAATTGTTGCAAGCACTGGATGTACTGTAGTCACTGTATTCACTCACTTTTTCCTGTTCTTCTTCCTACTTTTCACCTAGACCTTAGTTGTTGTCTCCACTGTCCTGAACCTCAGATTTTTTTGTCTGGTCCTTTTTCCTAGTACTGGTCAAAGCAGAGCAGAGGCCTCACCTGGTCAGCAGGGGGAGCAATGTGCCCGTCCCTGACGTGGGTGCTCATGTGCTGTCGCAGCTGACAGGGTTTTAGGAAGGTCCTGGAGCAGATGCTGCAGCTGTGACGTTTGTTGTGGTATTTCTGGTGGGCTCGGAGTTTGGCTGTGGAGATGAACGTCTTGTCACACACCAGACAGGGGAGTGAAAGCTGTTCCTCTTCTGCCTGCACCGGAGATTTTTTAACAATGACTCTGCCCGTGTCCTCTCGGGAGTGGACCTCCTGGTGCTTCTTCAGAACCTTCCGCGTGGTGAAGCGGTTCTTGCAGATGTCACACTGGTACGGTCTCTCCCCAGTGTGGGACCTGAGGTGGACTCTCAAGTGAGTGGCTCTGCTGAAGAGACGGCCGCAGATGTGGCAGGTGCGCCGCAGTACCTTCTGGTGAAGCTGCTCATGTTGCTGCAGCCTCTCAGCGCTGGGGAAGTGTTCATGACACAGGAGGCAGCAGTACGGAGTTTCACCCTGAGGACAAACATGTCAGTCCATGTCATCAATTAGACTCAAAGACAACAACAGAAAACAGGTTTAGTCTTCTCAGTAGGTGCCAGTAATGAAGCCTAATTGTCCCTTGTCGAATAGAAAAAAGGAAACAGAAGGCATCATGAATTGTTGAATACAGTGTTCAATAAATATGTCTCTAATCATCAGTGTTGGGACTAACGATTTACTTGTAACGCCGCCACGTACATTACGTACTGTTCTTGGTAACTAATAACGTAACGTGTTACTTTTCCCATTTAGTAACACCGTTATTGTTACTGTGGTGTAAAGGGGCTCATTACTCGTACTTGCATTGAAAAGGAGCGATGATTGGTTGACATAGGTTAACGTTTCAGGCTAAGCCAATCAGAAAGAGACCTGGGCGGGTCTTCTTGCCTCTTAAGGAAATGAACAGAAAGTGTCAAGTTGAGGTTACGATAAAGATGGCTGTCAAAATGTCTAAACATCTATTTTGTTTTTATTGTTCCACTACATTTCATTATGATAGTTTATACAGAACACAACACTAAACCTTTTTTAATGTAGTTATTAGTTACTTTTACAATTAAGTAACTAGTAACGTAACTAGTTACTTTTTCAGAGCAGTATCTAGTAAAGTAATAAGTTACTTTTTAAAGTAACTTGCCAAACACTGCTAATCACTGATCTTAATCAACAGTGTCGCCTCAATGTAAAGCATGCAGCTCTACCAAAGCTAACGTTACCTACAACAGTCCTGGCAGCTAATTTACCAATCCTGCTATGGTCACACCAGAGTTTGATTCTGATTGGTTGAGCTTCAAACGTCATTGTGGACTGCGCCACAGATAGGTTAGGTTTTGGGAGCTACAGACATTGGCCTATTACTGTAGTTCCAGCAGTGAACTGTTGGGATTTCTTCTTTCCATCTCATCCATCTAGAAGCTTCACCAATCAGAAGCTGCGTTTGACAAATTTGGGCGTGGCCACAATAGGATATGTAAATTTGCATCTAGGTTCGGATATCAGAGCTAATGTTAACTATAAACAAACAAACCACTGCCTTTGATAGACCAGATGACAGGGTTCAAAGCCAAAGGTCTGAACATTACAGCTAAGCTAACTTAGTTAAAAGTGAACTGTGAATGTAGAAGACAGATGGAAAGATTTTTCTTCTTAGACATCACCTGCACCTGGATGATGGTCTAAACCAGGGGTCACTATCTGGCGGACCGCGGTCCGTGTCCGGACCCAGGGGTAATCCTGTACGGACCCGGATCTATAATCTATTTATACAGCAGATGAATTTAACGGGATAGTTTTAAGGTGCGCAGCTTTTTTAGTCTTTATGACCAACGGCATTGTAAACACAGGAAAAGCTGCGCCGGTATCAGGAAATAAACTGACCAATCGTGTACAGGTTAAATTATCCCACGTGGGGCTTTTCAGCCAATCAACTCTCGGCATTCTCGGCAGTTAACAGTGACAGGCAGAGTGAGAGGGAGAGAAACTGCGGCCACAGACGGAGACGTGGAGAGAGAGTGAGAGTCAAGGGAGACAAGGGAAGCGGGTTCAGAGAAACTGGAAGTGTTTAATTTGTTCTGACAAGGTGTGTTAAAGAAAAACGATATAAGCTGTTGCTACACCTTATTTCTCGTAAGTTAAGAACTTTATTTGAGGATGGTAATACTACTACAACATATATATTATATTACATAATATTATATAATATTATAGTATACATAACACTCTGGAAAGTTGGACATGATGTTCCGGACCATTATTTGAATAATTTTTTTCTGACTGGACCTCTTGGCGTTTTAGTTGAATACCCCTGGTCTAAACAGTAGTTTTAGTATTGTGAGGTTAACAATGACGGAGAACAAATTAACCTTAAATCCTGTTCCGACCCTGACAGACACACAGACAAACTGTGACCAGCAGATGTCACTGATGTCACTAATGACAGACTCACCCTCCTGGCTGCCTCCTCATTGTTCCCCTCCTCCTCCTCCTGCTGGTGTTTGTCCAGGTGTTTCTTCAGCAACCCTGGACGGTTGAAGCTTTTGCCACACAGTGTGCAGGGGTGTGGTTTGATTCCGGTGTGAATCCTGACGTGGTCCCTGAAGGACGAGGGCGTGGAGAAGACCTTTTCACAGAGCGCACACGACAGTGGTTTGGTCTCCAGGTGGGTGTGTTGGTGGTCGCTGAGGCCTGATCTGGAGGCGAAGCGTTTGGGGCAGTTCATGCAGGAGAAGGGTCGCTCGCCCGTGTGTCTGCGCTCGTGCTGCACCAGGTAACGACGCTGAAAGAAGCCTCGACCACAGACACCACAGCGGTGGGGTTTCTCTGTGCCATGTGTGAGGCGATGGCGCCTCAGGCAGCCCTGCTGGGCAAACCGGACGCCGCACTCCGAACATGAGTATGGCTTCTCCCCCGTGTGGACCCGCTGGTGCACCATCATATTCACCCTCTTGGTGAAACGTTTCCCACACACAGGACAGACATGGCGTTTCTCAGCCCCGTGCACAGACATGTGGTCTGCCAGCCGTGACGGGCAGGAGAACACCCGTTCGCACTGTGGGCAGTGGTGACGGGGTTCGGGGCGACGGCGGTGGCGCTTCCTCTTTGCTGGAGTCTCATGTGGTGCTGTCCGTGATGCATGGACATTATGATTGGATGTCTCATCTGTGGAAGTGAATTAAATGTTAACGTCACTGAACCAGGATGAGAAACAACAGCTGTTGTTTAGTCACTAACAATTAACCAGCGGAGTTAGTCCTTCATACAATAACAGAGAACCTGCTTTAAAAGATCTAGTCCACCAATATAGAGCTGTAACTACAGACGGTTGGAGTGATAAAGGACGGAGCTCTAGAATGAGGAAGGAAAAAGAACGTGAGGACGGTGAAGATCTTCAGGAACAAGTATGCACTTACAGAAAACAAAAGAAAACACAAAGATCGTCGCTGAGAGAATCAGAAACTATGAGACCAGAAGTACAGTTTGAGATGAAGTGGAGATGAAGGATAGATGAGGTGGAGAAGGTTCACACATGGGCTAAGAGAATGGAGATTTAGCTGCCAGGTGGAGGAGCAGAGGATGGTATATGGTTTATTCATTGTTACAGTTTATTTATTGAGCAAAAGAAAAAAAGGTCTCATCCATAAACCTGGATCTAAAAGATGCTGACCGTCTCTTGCGTCCTCCTCGTCTTCATATTCTTCTTCCTCTGCTCCTGCTTCTTCTTTAATGATCACCTTCACCTCCTCATCATCATAACCTCCTCCTGCAGATGAATAGTCGTCTTCCTCCAGGGCTCTGATAGAAAAAATTAAAAACAAAACAACTTTTTTAAACTTGACGGTCAGAGAATCACAAACTGGATTCTGAGAAAATACTTCTTCTCCTTTTGGCATGTCCCTTTTTTGTACAAGTCAACAATTTACTCCTCTGTCCTCTGTATCTTCTACTCTGACTCCAACTACCTCCTTGTCCTCCCTGACTGCGTCCATCAATCTCCTCTTTGTCTCCTACCTGGTAGCTCCATCTCTAGAATCATTCTTCCACCAACATGTATCCACTGTCCCTCCTCTGAACATGTCCAAACCATCTCAATCTGTCTTCTCTAGCTTTTTCTCCAAACCTTCCTGTCTGTGTTGTCCCTCTAATCACCTCATTCCTGACCCTGTCCATCCTTGTCTCTCCTAGAATCTCAGCATCTTTAACTCCTCCACCTCCAGCTCTGTCTCCTGTCTTCTGTCTATTCCTAGTGTCTCTTTCTTCCATCCTGACTCCACTCTATTCTTCTCCTCTCTTCTACGGTCTCCACTGCTCTGAACAGTTGACCTTCAGTTTCTAAACTCCTGCTCCTTCTCCTCCTCTGCTCCTTGTAATCTCACCACTCCAATGTTCTCCCTTCCATGCACACACACAGCACCTTGTTCCAAAATGCAGCTGCCTTGTCCAAATGTGCTTTGGCATACCTTAAGCGATTCAGTTTGTGGCGTCTAATATTACTAGACCTAAAATTTGTGTCTGTAAAATAACCCAGTACTCAGCTTTTATGGAAAAATGAATGACATGCCAGTTTGATCATGTTTTGTGAAGATACAGTCAATTATTATGCAACCTCAGAGGGGTGCCCAAACTATTTCATACAACTGACCTTCATTTCTCTTCTCTCTAGTCCAAACCTCCACCTCTCTAGGTTCTCTTCTAGTGGTTGCCTACTCTCACTGCAGATCACAATGGTATCTGCAAACATCAAGGTCCATGGAGACTCCTGTCTGACCTCATCTGTCAATCTGTCACTAAAGCAACAAGGACGCGCTCAAGGCCAATCCTTGATGCAGTCCCACCTCCACCTTAAAGTCTTCTGTCCTACCAACAGCACACCTCACCACTGTTGTACTATTCTCATATATATCCTGCACCAGTCTAACATACTCCTCTGCCACTCCTGACTTCCTCATACAAAACCACAATTCCTCCCATGGCACCTGTCACAGGCTTTTTATAAATCTACAAAGACACAATGAAGCTCCTTCTGACCTTCTCAGAACTCCTCCATCAACATCCTTAAGGCAAATATTGCATTCTGACAAAATACTGATTCGTAATAAATATATTCATAAAAATAAACCCGTCCACTGTTAGCTGAATCTAAATGGGAGCCTGATAGAGCACTGACACTGATGATGTATGATTGCCTCCGGCCTGGAAACACAGTGATGCTACCTCACCTAACGACGATGTTACGCCTACCAGCTGCTGTATAAATGTATCATACCTGTAACCTGAGGTGACGCACTCGGTCCTGATGCTAAAGGATAGCTTTATACACTGATGCTGTTAGTGAAATGCCTGTACGTCTATTGGTCCACATATAATGTTTATCAATCAGAGAACGTCATATTAAAAATACGGGATGTGTAGCTTCATGTTAGACTCGGCAGAACCTGCCGAGGTTGGGTTTAGTTTAGTCTCTGTTGTCGATGTTGGCTTAGCTTAGCTTAGCTGCGATGCTGTCGTCTTTCGCCAGCGAAGAAGAGCTATTCTTCTGCCTCCCTCCAAAGCTGTTCATTTACTTCCGTTGTTTTAATACGGAAAGACAGAAAAACTTAGTCCAGCGAAGAAAAACAAACTTACTCTGACAACGAAGAACTTCGGCTTTTCATCTTCCTGCAGGGGTTTGACGCTATTAAGACACATAACACTTTGTCCAGCAGCGCCGCCCCCGGATTGGAGGACCCCTCAAACCAAAATTAGGTCACCGATTTGTTAAAAAGAAGCACATTAAACGACATTATCAATTGAAGTGAATAGAAATAGTCTTTTAAATAAGCATTTTTATTTAAAATATCCCATTTGTTTTTAATATAAATGTTTGAATATGGTCTTGTGGAATTTTGGTATATTCTTCCATTTTTTTACATTTTTGTTTCTCTTTTTTGGAGTATATTGCAGTTACCCTTATGTTATATCACTATTGCCCTCTTCTTACCATTATTAATTCACAGATCCATTATCTTATCACTTTGATAGAACCAATCCCAGCCGTCAATGGACGTTGTTTAGACAGATCCCAGGATCTGATGACGTTGATCATCGGTGAACTATTAAAACAATATCATACTCTTTATATCATAGTCTTTAATAAACAAAACATAATTTCTCTGATTTTCAGTACCGCCTGTGTATTCCTGAACCTATTGATGATAGGGGGCGCCTATCATTGCATACTGACTTAACACAACCACTCAAGCCAAATTAATCCTTTTAAAATAGATACACTGTTTAATGTGAGATATATTTTTAAGTGTCTGATATAAAAATTTAAGTTTGTCCCCAGAACCTGGATCTCAGGACCCCACAATTGATTCCAGCACATTTGGCAAAACCCTGGCAATGGCTTTCGGGTTTTATTATCGGTGGAAAAGCTAATAATAATTCTTGCCAATATTACATAATTTGGCTAATATCAGGACAATAACATCCAATAATATCATACATCCCTAATCTACTCATAGCGTTTACAGCAGAAAATTGTCTATGTTCAGAACAACAATCAAGAGTCCTATGACAAGACCCATAATAACACAGCAAGTTCATTGTCTCTCTAGGACGTTTCCTTTTTATAAGAAAAGTCTTTTCCCCCCGACAGTCTGTGCTGCCCTACTGTTTCTTCTTCACCACGTGCGCACAGTCGTATTTTCCTCTGACCACAGTCAGCTTGACACCTGGCAGGTCCTGAGTGCGCCCCCCCTGGACGAGCACCACATTATGCTCTTGGAGGTTGTGTCCCTCCCCAGGAATGAACACTATTGCTTCCTTCCCATTTGACAGGCGCACACGGGCACACTTCCTGTTGGCCGAGTTGGGCTTCTTGGGTTTCCGAATGAACGTCTTTAAGACTACACCTTTAAGCTGTGGCCGACCGAACGTTGGCCCCAAGGCTTTGGGTGGAGTTTTAGGTTTTCCCTGGCGGTGCATCTGGTTCAACGTGGCCATGGTTCTAGAGAGAAGGGGCCAGGTCCATACAGAGGCATGATGGGAAACTGAGGAGAGAAGACCGAACCTTTTAAAATGACCACAGCCTTAACTGTATAATTTTTTACAAGTGTAACATTCAGGTAAGTAGTTTACAAAGTAAATGTTATCTCTTAGTTAGTTAGTTAGTTAGTTAGTTAGTAAAGACATGTCTGGTCGCAACAACAACAACATGGCTGCATTATGTGGGATTTTCACTAAAACACCAGACTGTGATGTTATACCTGGTTTCCTGCTAAATGTTTTGTAAAGTAATGTAAAATCAGTGGCAACTAACCTTGGGACAGTGACGTCAGCAGTGGCTTCAGGCTCAATACCGACAACATCCCTAAAACACAAGAGTGAAGAGATAAACACGTTTGACGTTTTTTTTTCTCCATCATGCGAGGACTAACGTATGGCTTCAATAGAAGAGAGTACGTTATTTCCTGGGGTACAATTATCGTTGTAAAATTAAACAGCGACCTCTGGTGAACTTTAATGAGGCACGAGTTTCCAAAGAGCTCATGTAAAAGTTACAGTTGACAGTAAAAATGATATTTAAGTCTGGGAATATGAGATTCTTCATCCACAGGATTTTGCGATCATATAAATGTGACATTAGTGCGAACGGCGCTAACCGCTAAAGCTAAGTGGCTCTCTTTTAATCGACAAACCTGATCTTAGAGACGAGACGACTTCGGTGTAGAACCGGGACAATGAACCAATTCTAACAAGGACGGGATTCGTTAGGGTTATATTTAAGAAGGACGTCAAATAAGAGAAACACGCAGAAAAGCACGTCCACACAAGAGCAGACAGACAGTGACCTTTTTCAACCGGAAATAGACCACGGCGATGGAGATGTTTCCGGGTTACGTTCTACAAAACAAGAGTCGCGTCTTATTATTTCAATATTGCGTTTCGCTTTGAAACGTAGTGAAGCGTACAAAATTAAACGATTTGCTAAATAAACGAAAATGTTACGACTGTATTCTTGATCCCTGAAAAACGTTCCTTCCAATACCTAGTCCATGTTTTCTCTGAGCTTACGCACACAGCACATCACCATTTTATCAAATATTAATACAAGTATTGTTTTGTATAAATGGTATCAGGACAATTTCAACAAATTACACATAGAGTACAATAATTAATATATATATATTGCAGAAATATATACTATGTATTGATGTAAAGCATATTTGTAAAAATATATAACAAATGTGGGTTAATACTAACAGTTATCAGTAAACAGGAATCAATGTTTAATTAACTGAAGTGATTCCCATCATCAAGGTCAAGGTCAAATGTTCTCGTACGTGTGCGGTTCAATGGTTATTAGGGTAACTGCATGTCACGATTGGACAATTGCTTTAATTTATATAATTTATCAGATAAAGAAGAGAACGTCACCTGAGAGCAGAGTTGGATCTTTGACCTGGACTGTCACTGGGTAAACAGGTGTGTTAATGGTCCAGGCAGTGTGTGTGTCCTCCATCGATTGTCATCAGTGCTTGTGGCTGCTAAAGGAACTAAACTTTACCAATGGTCTCTATTTTCAGGTCTGCAGAACCAAACGGTTCCATCCTTACATGGGGACAATTGTAGAGAATATTATTTGCTCTGCGATAAGTTACTCATCACAATATTAATAATCCATGCTTTGCTATTACTTAGCTTAGACTCACATTAATATTTGACTTTAACTCAGCAGGTCCTACCAGTGAAGTGTTTGCAGGAAGTCCCACAATGATATCACAAAGGGTGTCCAGGTAGTAGAAGAAGGGAGGACAAGTCCAGAAAGAAGAGCAAGGATGGATTGGGAGGTGTGTGTGTGTGTGTGTGGTAGAATCCTGCAAACACTTCACCAAACAATAGCGTCTCTGTTCAGGCAACTCACAGATGTTACATTCTAATCTACAACTCTGAAAAATAGATTATTGTATGGAGAACAGCTTAAGTTTTCATCATAACTGAACATTTTTAAAGTCAAATACAGTATTAATATGAGTCTAAGTTAAGTAATAGCAAAGCATGGATTATTAATATTGTGAGGAGTAACTTATCGCAGAGCAAATAATATTCCCTACACTCTCACAGTAAACAAAAGACGCACAAAGTTCCATGATCTGCAGTGTTGGGACTAACGCGTTACTTGTAACGCTGTTACGTAACAAATTTTCTCCGTAACTAATAACATAACACGTTACCTTTCCCATTCAGTAACGCCGTTATTGTTACTGTGGTGTAAAGGGGCTCGTTACTCGTTACTATCTGTGGTCCAAATGGACGGTTTCTACCGTCCACGTAGAGGACTGTGTGGCAGTGTAACCAGACGTCCGTCCACACTAACTGAACTATGCGTTGAAAAGGAGCGATGATTGGTTGACATAGGTTAACGTTTCAGGCTAAGCCAATCAAAAAGAGACCTGGGCGGGTCTTCTTGCCTTATAGGGATATAAACAGTCTCACACCAACACTCTATTGGCTACACGGCCAAAAGAGTGCAGTTGTTTTACCTGCACATTGCCAAAATCGGATTGTTAACTTTACATTGCAATAAGAATGTAGTCATTTTAGCACTGCTACGTTGTTGTTTACTTTTACACCATTTTTTGTGCACTACCTGGTTTGATGGCAAGCGGCAAGTTGAGGTTACAATAAAGATAGTAGTAATAGAGAACACAACACTAAACTTTTTAATGTGTTTTAACTAGTAACTAGTTATAAGTTACTTTTATAATTTAGTAACTAGTAATGTAACTGCGGTAGTTGATTTTTCAGAGCAGTAACTAGTAAAGTAATAAGTTACTTTTATAAAGTAACTTGCCCAACACTGATAATCTGTCCCTAGTATCGGTTCTATTTCCTTGCATTTTGATCTTTTCTTCCAATACTGGTCAATCCTAGAGACAGTACCTGTTCCACCTGGTACTCTAAGTATCCTTCTGGAACCTAACAACAGTTCTTGACCGTTGCGCCGTCTCTAGCGCCGTTGCGCAGGTTCACTGGAGTTTATCGGCTAACAGATAAAGGTTTATCACTTCAGTTGAAGGAATTCGTCCTGTGCGTCGGCAGATCATTATCAGACATTGATGGCTACACATTAACCTGGCAACAGGTAAGAGTGTGTGATAGTGTGTGAGAGGGACCAGCGTCAGTTCACACCAGGATGAAGATGCAGCAGCAGCTCCTGTTGCTCTGCGCAGCAGCATGTGTCGCTGCCAGGACTCTGAGCAACTCCAGGAACAAACTGTTGCTGATCTCATTTGATGGTTTCAGGTGGGACTACGACCAAGATGTGGACACCCCCAATCTGGACCAGCTGGTGGTGGACGGCGTCAAGGCCAAGTACCTCACTCCACCAATGCTGACCATGACGTCACCATCTCACTTCACCACCATCACAGGTAACAAACTCCAACATCACAAGAACAGAAGTTTGTGGAGCAATCACAGTTCTACACCAGAGACCATAGAACCAGACATTAAATCAGACTTATCTGTTGCACAGGCCGGTGGGTTGAGGACCACGAGGTGGTTCACAACATGATGTATGACACTGAGACCAACCTGAAGGTTCCACACAAAACAACTCTAACAAAGTCTGAGTGGTGGGACAACGGGGCTCTGCCCTTATGGATCACAGCACAGAACCAGGTGAGTCGCTGGTTGTAAAACTGTCTTAGGAAGTGTCCCATCATCTGAACTAAAACCTTATGTTCCAGGGTTTGAAAACTGCTTCCTTCTTCTTCCCTGGAGGGGGCGCCAACTACAGCGGTCAGGCAGTAAACAGAGCAGTGGTGGAGCAATTCGGCCAACCTGACGACAACGAGACAGAGTGGAATGAAAACATTGACAAAGTGATGAGCTGGTTCTCAGAGGAAGACTTTGACTTTGTGACGTTGTACTACGGTGAACCGGACAACGTGGGCCACGCCAAGGGTCCAGATCACGACGACAGGAAGAAAATCATCCGGCAAATTGACCGTACCATCGGCTACCTCAGGAGGGCCATTCAACGACATGGCCTGACCAACAGCCTGAACGTCATCATTTCCTCTGACCATGGCATGACCACCATCAAGAAGAGACCCCTGGTGGACGAGATCATCCTTAACAAATACTTGAACCTAGTAAAGCTCAACAGCTTTGAGATCCTCGATTACGGCGGCTTTGGTATTCTGAAACCACGGCCAGGGAAGGAGCAGGAGGTTTACGAGGCTCTGTCTAATGCACCCAACTTGACGGTCTATAAGAAAGATGAGATGCCTGAGAGTTTTCATCTCGGGAAAAGTCAACGGTTGCCAGGAATTGTGGTCATTGCAGATCTGGGATTCAACCTGAACTCGGTGAGTTTTGGAGGTTTTGAGACCATGTACGTAAATTCAACTTCTTACGCAGACAACAAACTCAACAATAAGCAATGTCCAAATGACCCATGATCAAAGATCAGGGGTCAATGATCAGATGAAGATCTAGGTTCATCTGATCTCCAATGTAGAGGAAACAATCATCCCACCCTGGACCCTGATGACATCTCACTTAAACTGTTTATTTGTAAATCAAAAAGACAAAATTGCATCTATGTGTCTTTATTCCTTTTTTTTTTTGCAAAATTTTAAGGTAATTACTTTGCATTTCTTTCCTTCCACCAGAGATTCATCGTCTACGTCAACAAAGGAGATCATGGTTTCCACAACGGCGAGATGGACATGAAGACCATCTTCCGGGCATTTGGACCCGACTTTAAGAAGAACCTCCTGACTGAACCGTTCGACAGCATCCACATTTACCCTTTGATGTGTCGACTGCTGCAGATCCAACCTGCTCCACACAACGGTTCCCTGTCTGTGACCCAGGAGATGCTGATCAACAACAGTAAGGAACAGGTTACTGACAGACTGGTCCATACAGTACTTCATACATATAGAACATGAGCGGGTCAGTCCAGTGGAGACGGGACAAATATCTTTATTTCCTGGACCTCTTGTTGATAGTACTCCTCCAAGTCTTTCCAGGACCATGGTTCTTTGGTAAACTTTCCTCCAAGTTCATTATACTAAAATTTACAAACCTGGTTCTGGTTTTGTCCCTAGTTTTTGGTACGAGTTCCTCCAAACACATTTCTTTTACTGGTTTCCATAGAACCTGACCCGATTGGTCAGACTCACTGCTGATACCTAGTGATCTGTGTTTTTGTTTTTCAGGTGGATCCAGGTCCTCGGTCCAGGTTTCTGGTTTTCTGCTTCTGCTGCTCGTCTTCAGTCTATTGGTCTATTGATCCTGATCCTTATTGATCCTCCAACACATTTAGCCGATCATGGATTAGATCCATCTGATCCTGGATTACACACAATCGATCCTGGATTTGCTCCAACCGTTCTTGGAGTAGATCAAAGACCTTCACCATCCGATCTAAGTGATGTTGGATCAGGTCCAGCCTCTTCTGTATGGGGTCCAGCTGATCTTGGCCAGGTCCACCCTCTCCTGTGACAGATCTAATTGTCCAACCTGGTTCTGGATCAGATCCAATTGATTCTGGATGAGAAACAACTCATACTGGATCAGATCCAGTTGATCTACCTGATCCTGGACCAGATTTAGTTCAGCCACCATCAGATGTGAAGGTCAAGTGGATTTAAAAAAAAAAAAACACGTAAAAATGTAGTTTTTAAACATTTTGCCATACTTCAAATTGATTTACAAAAACATCTGATCCCTGCAGAGGATCAAAGTTACTTATGATCAAAGGATCTGCACCCAGACTTGGATCAAAGCGCACTGAGCCACCTGGTTCTGGATGTTTGAAGTCGGTCCAACTGAATTTACATTAGAGTCCAACCTATTCAGTGTTTTTGAAGTAAATCTCATTTGGATCAATTCCTTTCAACTCATCAATGTCTTTAAATCAACCCCAGAAACTATTGTATCAGTGAAAATGACATTTGTCTGGCTTTTATTTATATGCTAAATTATTCTGTAAACATTTCTGAATTAAAACTTTTAAAGTGGTGAGTTTCTTTTATTATTTTACCCATCATTGCACAGTCGGCTCCAAACTTGTGGATTAAAATAACCTTCAGTTAATCTGTTGCTGGTCATTATCGTAGATTTATTAACAGTAATGATGAAAAAAAAAAATCAACAGTTTTTTTTTAGATTGATTGGTCGCTACAGCAACAAAGTCAAGGGCAGACACATTCACGCATACACACACGAACCAGCATCATCAGGTAAAAACAGATCATTTAAAAATCAAGTTTTAAAGTTTTGTCTCTGAATCACAGCGCGGCGAGAGACAATTGGACACGGACAGTAGCCATCTTTGCTGGACAGCGTTTCATCATAAAACGATGATAATGGTCGGCCTTCATGGGAGGAATCACGGAGGTAATGGTGGAGTGAAGGAACGTGGAGCCTTATTGGTCCTTCTGGAGGTCGTTCAAAGAAGAATGAGTCACAACAGCACCGCCATGTGGTGGATCATAGTGACGTCTCTGTGTTCACAATTTTCTGCTCGTTCTCATTCTCCACGTCCACCTGGATGCTGGGCACCTTCTCCGAGCTGACAGACGAACAAAGAGCTTTGGATTAGAAACATCAACAACAAAAATAACCACATTTCAGATAATACTTTAGATAACACTATCTGATGGGTGGAATGACAATAACTGAAGGACACACTCCACAGCTTAAAGAGAAATTCACATCACTTTAGCTACCATGGATACAGCTACTGGTCCACTACTGCCTCTTGTGGTAATTTCGTGTCAAAGACTCAAATATAATTTTAAAGATTGAAGTAAAAAAAAAATCAGCAGTTGTGTCCACGGGAACTAAAACCTAAATCCTACTAAACTTGTGACGTCAATCTACTCTCGTACACGATTGTGAACAATGACTGTGAGTCCCTAGTTCAGCAGCAGGGGGCACTAACAGCCCGACTTCTGTTGTTACCTATGGCAGTGTCGGAGAGACTTGCTGCTCTCAGAGTTCTTGAAGATGGATTTCCAGATTCCACTCTTTGCCATTTCATCTGAAATGTTGACCTCTGACGGGTCTGAGCTGCTTACACACACACACACACACACACGCACATGCACACACACACGCACACACATTAATCAGTGACTAACTGATCAGATCCATGTGTCCTGAGATCCACTTACCGTCCTTTTGGTTCTTTGATGGGAATGGCGTTCATGGCGTTCCCATCATCATACAATGGATCAATGTCTACTTCCTCCAGCAGCAGCTGAGCATTCTGGGAAAAAAAAATAGCAGATTCCAGTATAGAGATGAAGTCACTCTACCACCTTATGATATATATATATATATATATATTTTTTTTTTTTACAGTTTTTCCTTTTATTGACAATTGTAATCCCCAGAATAAATCCATAATTACAGCAGTCCTCATCATGTCAATCATTTCAGGTAGTCCCACTCTGTGTTCCCAGTTATTCTAATATTTTGCTAAAAAAAAATTCCTTCTGACCATTAATACACAATCTTAGTCTTTCCAGAGAAATACAGTCCGACATCACAGTCTTTTACAGATGTATTGAAGGAGGTTCATCTCCCACCATAACAGTTTTCAGCCCAACATGAGCAAAAAAATAGTTTTCTAATGGGATCTCAATTGGTCTGGGTCATAAACCCAGGGGACATGGGGACAACACTTGAGTCTCTTCACATTCCCAGAGGCAGTGGAATGGTGTCCCCAAACTATTCTTACATGTTGGACAGTTTAGAGATGGACATCTGTATAATTACTTCAATTATATGGAGATAAATAGAAATGTTGTGAGATGTCATATCTCTGAATCAGTTAAATATGGATATTTTTTGAAAGTAAATCAAAATATCCTCCCATATTTCAGTGTCTTCTGTTTCAATAGACTTGATGATAGACTTAAACAAGGTCACATTGTCTCCAGATTCAATTCCAACATTTTCCAACAATGGAACAACAATGGAACAACACACAGAATATCTAGCTTTTCTAATAAGTTGAAGTATCTTTTGTATGGACCTTGCATGAAGCCAAGGATCATAAATATGACATTCAGTTCTGTTTCAGTTCAGAAAGTTAGATCTACTGCCCCCCAGTGTCCTGGTCAAGGACTCTAGTCTAGACAAACGATAAACACCATTTCCAGAGCCAGTGGACCTCACCTCCTTTTGCTGCTTCTTCTTGTCGTCCTCCTTCTTCTTCTTGCTCTCAGGGATCAGGTCGTCCAACCAGCTGAGCTCTCTCTTGGTGAAGCAGAAGTCCAACAGCTTCCTGATGAAGACCAGAGCCAGGACCATCATGGGGAAGACGACGGCTGCAGCCGAGGCCTTGATGGCCCACAGGATGATGAGGCAGGAGAGCTGCACCACGGTGAACATGTGAACCTTCCACAGAGGGACGTATCGTAGGTAAATGAGATCCGGCTGGTGCTTGGCCGGCATTCCGAACAGTTTGATCCGGTCAAAAAGCTGCAGACGGAGAAGAATAGAAATAAAATTGTCAGAAAAATGTACGAAACATCTACAACAATCAAATTTGATGCAGCTTTTTATTTTAAACAAACATGTCATTCATATTAACATTTTAGTTTTGGTTTAAAGGTGCAGTCCTCTGTGTGAATTGAGCATTTAACTGACCTGTAGGTGGAGCTAAGTACGCTTAAAGGCCTGTGTCATGACTAATGCTGGTACATGGATTCTGCAGCAGTTAAACATGACTAAAGTTTCTCCCTAATCTGTAATTCATATGTAAGGACAAGTTTAAGACATGAAAACCAGGACAAAACCCTGAAGGACAAATCCTGGAGGGTTTTGTCTGTAACAGTTGCAGATAAAACATAAAGACCACAAAAACTGTTGGGACCTGAATGCCTTTGAGTGAGGAGACGCCCATGTAGAGGAAAACTCCGTACAGCACCGGCATGGGGATGAACTGAGGACAAAAACAAACAGACATTAAACTACAGACCGACTACAAAACATCACAATTAACTGTTGTATCAAACTGTAACACAGACCAGTCTCCACACAGGAAGTCAATGATTTTCCCCTCACAGACCAAAGTCAATTAGTTGTGACAAACAACTGTATATTCACCATAATTCGGCTCAAATCTTTCCAAAATATTGTCAAAATACAGTTACAACTTCCAGGGTTTTTCCAGCTGGTGAAATAAGGATTAAATAAATACAACAGAAAAAAAAGAGATGTTAGCACAGCTGTAATGTTTCCTTCTGGCTTTGTATTGGACATCAGCCATCAGATTGAGATGGTTTGGACATGTTCAGAGGAGGGACAGTGATTATATTGGGAGAAAAATGATCCTAGAGATGGAGCTACCAGGTAGGAGACAAAGAGGAGATGGATGGATGCAGTGAGGGAGGACATGGAGGTAGTTGGAGTTAGAGTTGAAGATACAGAGGACAGAAGAGATGGAAAATGTTGACTCGCTGTGGAAACAACTGAAAAAAGGGACAAGACGAAAGGAGAAGAAGAAGAAGCCACCAATCTGGTCCTCTTCATACAAAGAAGAATAGTTTGAAACCCTGAATGAAGCGTATGGCCAGAACATCACATGCTTACTGTACATCATTCAGAAAACAACTGCTGGAGATCCTGTGTGAAAAGTAAAACCTCAAAGTCTACCTGCAAATTGGTTCTGTTCCTCCCCTTATCCTCCCCTGACAATCACCTTCAGCACTGAGGTCATGAAGACGGAGCAGCCCATCAGGGCAAAGATCAGGAATCCAGTCACTCTCTGCTCAAGAATTCCCAGGAACTTCGGCTGCTCTCCAGGAGCGGCGCATCCCGACTCCAGCTTCAGACTGTTGACATGAGAGATAGAGAGCACGGTGGCCGCGACGAACCACGGCAGGCCCATGATGGAGCAGACGCCAAGCATCAGTGCCACCACCAGGAGATCCAGGTGATAACCGCATCCTTTCTGTGGAATCAAAACAAAACCCTGAGGGACGCCGACCGGATCGACATTCCAGCTGTCAGTTGGGGGAGTGATCGCCTCACCTTCAGCTTGTTCTCCTTCCTGTTAACAATGACGGCAGTGATCTGCTGGTCCATGAAGATCAGAATGGTGCAGAGCAAAGCTGGGATGGCAGCTGCCAGCAGTGTCCACCAGGGGTTAGAGCCCAGTGGGGATATGAACCAGCCACGGGTGTTAGATGTGGGCTGTGGGAGAAAAAAGTAAAGAAAATAAATAAATAAAAAAAATAAAAAATAAAAAATAAAATATATAGATCCGATTTCATTCATACATATATATATATATATATAAAATGGATATATATCCATTATATATATAATTAATCCATATCTGAGATGTAGATATGGATTAATTTAACTAGCTAACAGTTAGTTTCCTCTGCTAATTCTTAAAAATATATATAATGTTATACAGTACTTGTCCATAGTAAATGAAAAGGTTAAAATAGTCTTAACATTTGTTGTATTTTTTTTTAAATTCCCATGCACGTCATAAAAACAAGTTACCTCAAAGCGATCTGGAACACGAAGTTTGGGTGAAGGAACTCCTATCAGATAATCAAGGAGGACCATGATCATGATGGTCAGGACGATGGCAAAGTCACTGATGATGGACCTGACCTTGTTTCAAAACACAAAACCATCATTTGTGTGTGTGTGAGGGAGAGTGCATGGGTGAGTGAGAAGAACACACACTCACCTTGGTGGGGAAGTACCTCCTGGTCTTGAACTGTTTGAGGAACGAGGACAGAAAAAAGGTGGCGAAGAAGAGGATGACGGACCAGAAGAGGACATCAGGGACGTACGGACCAAGATGTCCACATGCGGAGCCCACAAAGACACCACGGAGCCGTACACACTCCTGAAAATAAACCGGCACAATAACGGGGTTCAGTAACTCTTCCACATGATGCCCCCTGGTGGATAATCTAAGTTAAGAGCAGTGGTTCCCAATCGTTCTACGTCATACTTCCCATGGGGACAGAAATGATTTCATACTGTGCCCACTGTCCACAGCCAGAGTTGCTGCCACCTAGTGACTGGAGGTGGCAGTCAACACACTCCCATATGGAGCCAGAAAAGTCTCAAAAAGGAACACACGCCTAAGCACGGATCCAAGAGCGTATTCTGAGAAGAACACACATCAAAATATGTTTGTGATTTGTGGCACGCTCATGCAAATCGTGCACGAATCCGTGCTTACGCGCGACTATTCTGGCTCCATACTCCAGGGGGTCCCCGCCAACCATTAGAGAAGAAAAGTTCCAAAGATTATCTGACCTCTGCACTGAGCTCTTCCCACTGGATGTTCTCAGATGTTCTGTTTCCCCAGATTGACAGTAGTTCAGCTGAATTGTTGCTAGGGGGTGAACAGTGACACCTACAGGAGGAAAAAAAAAAATTTCTTGTCTAGGTGTAAACATTTTCCCATGTTGAATTACATAAACGCCACTCTGCCACAGTGAGGGTCTCACAGTCAAATGTTGATTTTAACTCACAGGACAAAGTCCATAGAAAAAAAATCTTTAGCTCACAACCACAGCAGATGTTGATCCAACTCTACTTCTACCACCAAGTTCAGATTTTGTGACTCCTCTGTCCAGAATTATTTATTACGCTTTACCTTTGTGTCACAAACTGACCATAGGTGGCAGCAGTGGACCAACAGTCACGAAAACACCATAATAGATTGTTAAGATCTAAAAGTTCAGGCTTCTTACCGGTAGAAGGTCAGGTTGTCCAGGTGGTTGTTCATGTTGATGGGATAGAGCTCCCCCAAGTGGAAAAGCTTCTCCAGGGCCTCATAGATAAAGATGATGCAGATGAGTGCAGCAAAGGCCTCCTCGGTAAAACGAGTGATGTAGCAGACCAGAGTGCTGGCATCCGTGGCCACCAGGACCAAGCAGAGGAAGGCGGTCCACAGACCGATGCTGGTCCTCAGAGGTAGGTAGGCCAGACCATAGTCACTGTGGAGCAGAGCACCATGGGTTCAGACCCTGATCATCCACTGGACACTCTTTGTTCAAAAGTTAGCATTAGCAGGTAGCCACTATTAGCTGGACATCTATTGAGCACTGGCTGGTCTGGCCTTTTATAACATACTTTTTACCTTTAAGCAATTACCGCATTTTCACGACTATAAGTCGCACATAAAAGTCTTAGATTTTCTTCAAAATGTCCGGTGCGCCCTATGTGTGTAAGACAGATGTAGCAGAGGACAAAATGAAAAACACTGTTTTTCCCTGACTTTCCCAGCTCTCTTCCACAAATCCATCAAATTCTTTATCTTGATTGTCTTGAGTTCAACAGTTGGGAGATTTCAGTGTCAACCACGATTAGTTCAGTCTCATTATCAGAGGTTGATGTGACTGAGATGTTCACTGATGATTCCTGACTGGAGACGGAAATTTACTTCATAAGAATGTCTCTGAACTAGTGGTATTGTGGGGTCCTAATACACACAACATTACATTACATTGAAGTCCAATATGCATCACTCCTCTCTGTCCAATGACAATAAAGTGGAGTATTACTCAGTGAGTCTCCTGACTACAGTAGCTATAACGCTCCGACAAAACATCAAGCAGTGCAGCTTCGGAGCTGATCTCATCGGATTTCTGAGGTCAATAAAAACAAACAGAATCTACAGTCAAGGCGAAAGTTTGGATACAGATGAAGTATTTCCCAGACTTAATTCTTCAAAAAATGTGGCTGATGAAATTCTCCAAAAATGGCCAAAGATGTAAGGACCAAACAACAGACAAAGTCTGTGCTCAATGATTGATCAATCATTGACCACAGTCTGGGTAAAGAACATCTAATCATCAACATCGTCAAAAAGGAAAACTCTTTGTTTGCAGATCTTTGTTGACAGAGATTCAGGACTGATCAAAGTCTTTGAATGGCTGATGACATAAGAGGTCAGTGACTGTGTTGATGTTCTATAAGAAGACCCCTCAGACCCGTCCTCTCCTGTCTGTCTCCTGGTGCCAAACTGCCATCATGGGTTCAAGGCTCTGCTCACTGCTACTCCTGGTCCAGGTCCTGTTCTGGACCAACTTTGCTCTGCCTTTGGAGCAGCAAAGTGAGCTGGAGAAGATCAGGACCACGCTGAAGGAGATGAAGGCCCAGAGAGAAGGTACCAGTTTTAGCTGTCTTGGATTTGTCCTAAGTGTGGGGTGAGATCCTTGCTAGTTCTTACAGAAGCTCCTCCATTGTCCTTGATTGTTTTAAATACTGTTTTTGATTTTTTTCCCAGATATGAGTGCACGTCTTGAAGTGGCTGAGCGAGAGGTGAAGAGAATCAAAGGTCAGTGTGATATCATGGACATTCTGTACCAATTCACTTTAGTTTGTCGTGTCTGTTTTCACATTTCATCTTCATATGTCCTCAATGGGATCAAAGTCCAAAGTCATGAGTGTTGGAGGTGTTGTTGTCCATGGAAATCGATCCTTTCTTCTTTTCCTTTTGGCTTGTTCTTGCCAGAACGAGTCATCAACTTCCATCTCCCCCTGTCCTCTCTATCCTCCACTCTGACTCCAACTACCTCCATGTCCTCCCTCACTGACTCCATCCATCTCCTCTTTGTCTCCTACCTGGTAGCTCCATCTCTAGGATCATTCTTCTACCAATGTATCCACTGTCCCTCCTCTGAACATGTCCAAACCATCT
>JAFBJS010003376.1:65200-78006 GCA_016785265.1 Paraplagusia blochii | reverse complement strand
AACTCCTCCACCTCCAGCTCTGTCTCCTGTCTTCTGTCTATTCCTAGTGTCTCTAATCCATCCATCATAGCTGGTCTCTCCACCGTCCCTCCACCTTAGCTGACTCTCCTCTATCACAGATCACTCCTGACACCTTTATCCAGTTGTTCCATCCTGACTGTGCTGTTTTACTGATGGAAAACAATCCACTCATGAGAAAAAAATAATTTTTTCTTAGAAACCCCCAAAATTGCATTTGCTGCATCTCTTGGAAATAATGGTCTCCTGAAGACAACTTCCGGATCAGTAGATCTTATCTACAAGGATGTCATCACCAATGTGGGAGGAGCTTACAACTCTAGCACAGGTACGACATTTCACCACAAAATCATTAAACATAGGTAAAAGACATGGAACTGTTTAAAGAACCTTTCTTTCCTCCAGGCGTCTTTACGGCACCGATCCGAGGGGTCTACTACGTTCGTTTCACGGCCAACGCTCCGACTGACTTCCCAATGAGCGCCGTCCTCTACAAGAACGATGTCTCTATCCAGCTCATTGCTCACGAGCAGACTTCTGGCCAGGGCAGCGACACAGCATCCAACGGCGCCGCCCTGCTGCTCGAACGAGGAGACAGACTGAGATGGAAGCTGTGGCACGAGACCCAGATTTGGGACAACAGCAACCATCACAGCACCATCAGTGGCTTCCTGCTCTTCTCTTTGTAAGACCAATCACCTGCACAACCGTTAACGACGTCACCATTAGTCATGCTAACATTGCCATTGACATCATCACTGACATCAACATAAAATGTGTCTGACAGTCAGTCTTTCTGTCCTCACAGGGAGGAGGCATCACTCTCACCAGAGTTTGACTATGAAGCTGAGATGAACAACCTCCAGGCTTCAGTGAAGCAGCTTCAGCAGGAAACCACAGGTGGGAATTTTCAGGAGTTTGCATATTACAGCTTAGCATATCCATGATATAAAGACTAATCTGTGTCTGTGTTGTTGTGTGTGCAGTCGTCAGAGAACAGCTGGAGGCCACAGAGAGGCAACTGAAGGAAATCAGAGGTCAGTCCTCTCTTAAACAAAGGGTTTTCTGTTAGAAATGGCTGAAAACCTGCTGAAGTGAACGCCTTGTAATTCCACAGATGTACCAAAGGTGGCGTTTGCAGTGTCCCTGGGAGGAAATGGACTCCAGAAGAGCACTTCTGGAAACAAAAAACTGATCTACAAAACTGTGCTGACCAACATCGGCCAGGCTTACAACGTTGAAACCGGTGAGAAACACAGCAAAAAGGGAACAGATGTTGAGACATGGAATGTTGCCCTGTCTCATTCTACTTGTCTTCCACAGGCGTCTTCACGGCCCCTGTTCGCGGCGTTTACTATGTCCGCTTCACGGCCAACGCTCCCAGTAACTACCCAATGAGTGCTGTTCTCTACAAGAACAATGTATCCATCCAGCTCATTGCTCATGAGCAGACCTCAGGAGAGGGCAGCGACACCGCCTCTAATGGCGCCACCCTGCTGCTGGAGAGAGGAGACACTCTGTCCATGCAGCTGTGGCACGAGACCCAGATCTGGGACAACAGCAACCACCACAGCACCTTCAGTGGTTTCCTGCTGTTTCCGCTCTGATGATGCAGCAACAGAAGAAAAAAGTGTTGAAAAGATTCTGTGAATAAATGTGTAACATGGGGAAAAAAGATATATAAAAAAAAAAAAAAACACTAAAAATAACCTGTGTTATATTATATATCAGCACAATTAAATCTTTTCACAGCTCAGGGCTCGAAATTCGCGGTAGTCCGGTCGCCCGAGTCAACTTAATTTCCCATTTGGCGAGTTAATTCAGTTACTAGCCAGCCCGGTTGGCTAGTAGAAAATATATTCTTAAAACGCGTTTTTAAGTTGAAAATATAAACATAGTGTTTGTTACAGCGTTAACCAAACCGCCATACAATACGAATCATAAATGTGCCGTTCAATCTATTACCACTGCACATGTCTATGACGCATCTCGTTGAGTCTCGCATACTCTCACGTGATATGACGACCAGATTTCAATACTTGGGACCATATTATCGTCCATATAAACACGCGTCTTTATTTGTTTACACTTTCAACTGTTAAAACATCTTTGTAATGTGGAATTTTCTGATGGGAGTTAAGCCGCCACCTGAGACGAGGAAAAAACGACCAAGGTCGGAAGAAGAGAAAAGGGTTGCTGACAGGGAATACGAGACAAGTCCTTTCTTGTCCTTAAATTTAAGTATTTCCTTATCTCTTTTTTCATAAAAGATGATATATATTAATGTTTTAATGAAATTATTTGCTTTAAAACTTTATAAGAAAATTGCTTCATTTCTGTGATTATAATACATTATCAGATTATTATGATATCTGTAAAAATTAAGGTAATTAAACTACAATATTGAAACAATTTAAACACATAGGCGAGTATAGGATAAGATTATCCTTAACTTAAGATTTTTTGTGCAAGTGTGGCCTGCTGACTTAATTCTGGTGCTCAATTTTATTTCTTTTTATTTCATACTCATTTGCCAAGTTTTGCAATGTCCTGATTATTTTTTATTTTATTATGGTGCTCTGAATTGTTATATTGTAGTGCTCTAAATTATTTTAACTTTCTTATTGAAAAACAGTAGCAAAATATTCTTGAAATAGAATAAAATGCATATTAACTACAAACAATTGTGGTCTTTTGTGTCATTTTTACAGTGTTGAACTTACTGAGATTGGACACATTTTGGCTAGTTGATTTTCTGATTGGCTAGTAACTTTGTAAGGTAACTAGTCCGGCTGCCTGGCAAGAAAAAATATGAATTTCTAGGCCTGTAGCTTATTTTGTTGCTGCCCCCTGCTGTCCGGTGGGGTGTCATAACATGTGGTAACAAGAAGAAAAACTGGTGCAGACTCACCTGCAGAACTTAAACAGGATTTTCTCAAAGACCAGGACCGGACCAGTGCTGCCCAGGATGGTGAGAGGTTGACCTGCGAACAGGGAGTAGGCCACGCCCGTCATGGACGCCCCGAACAGAGACTCTATGGCGCTCTAGCAGGGAGGGACCGGGTTAGCAGGAAAAGTCCTGGATATGGTGCATATGTTTTGTAGACATTGGTCAAATCTTTTCTCACAATGTTGTTTTTGGTGGCTTCTCCCAGGAGACCCCCAAAGGTGATGACAGGTGACATGCAGGCACAATACAGGAAGAGGACTGAAGCCAAACACTGGAGGCTGAGCGCATCACGAACGTCGCTCCACAAGAATGGAACTTTTCTACGGATGTCCTTGACTAGACCTCCGAAAATCCTGAAACAAGGAGCAGAAGTTTGTGATGATTGAATCTTGAGCCTGAACCTCCTTGTGTTTTTACTGAAGACAAAACCTAATTGATCATTCAATAATCTGTTAGTTTAATTTGCTAAAACCTATTCCAGGGATCAGTCATAGTAACTTGTTTAAAGAAGACCTTTGTTTGTCTTGACCCACCGTCCTGTCCGCTGAAGTTCTGGTCCTGGATGACAATGTTCCGCCTCCTTCAGTGTGTCTGACGTGTAGGCAGATCCATTAGGCACGGACGGCATCTTCCTCTTCTCCTGCAGAGGCATCATTCCAGAGAACATCAGGGTTTCAATCATAACCAGTGCTCAGGAGACAAAGATATGATCCTACCTGTGATGGGACACTCTTAGGTGGCTCAATACGGATGCTAGGATCCCACTCCCCTGGAGGAAGAACCGTCACCTGATCCAGGAATTCGTCGATCCCTGACAGCAGGTCATTGCGGTCTTTGGCCTTGTAGGCCACGTCATGGAAGATCTACCAAGAAGAAGAGAAAATGGAGGAGAAGGTTCAATCGCAGGAACCCAACAGCCTGTTTTGTGATGATCAATCTTTCATCTAGGGGATATTTAACCTGTGTATGTTTTTAACTAAGGTCATCAATATTTTTTACATTATTCTATACTAAACCTGGAAAAAAATATCTTCACCAATTCAACAAAAGTTTAACTAAATGGATCGGAACAAAAACTGTCATCTGTCCATACTCCTCTCACCTCATCTGTCATCAGAGTGGCGATGGAGCGTCCAATCTCATGATACTGAGGACCTTTTCCAAATGGACCCAGCAGCAGGAAGAGAAACCTGGAGTGGACAGACAGAGAGTGGTAGATTGACGTTTATAGGCCTGACCCAGATCTAGATCCCTGTCTGGTTCTGACCTGGTGGGAACAGGAACCTCCGTGAGTCCAGTCAACAGAACAGCCGGAGACAAACGGACAAAGGCAATAATGGGACGCTGTAGGAAGTCCACCTCACCGACCAAGACGTTGGAGGCTTCAGCTCCAGGAGGAATCTTCTTCATGAAGTTCATGTCCACCTGAAACACCAGAACAGCAAGTTTTTCTGTGGTGAAATTAAACAAGTTAGTTAAACCTAATCACCATGTTGTAAATTATTTGCTCAGAAACTCATGGAAAACTTCAAAAAAAGTGGACAACTAAAAAGTGAAAATACATTTTATAGTAAAAAGAATATATAAGAGTGCTACAATGTATGCAAAACTTCATCAAAAGTAGCATCACTTTTTAAATGTCAGGCAATAATGTGAATATAAAAATAGCTAAGTGTTAGCTGAAGAAAAAAGCTCAAATGTATCTTGACATTTGAGCAACATTAAAAACACTTTTCTGATATTGTAATTGTAAAGAAAAGCACCTGAGGTGCTGCAGGCCTCTGTGGTCTCTGTGTTTTACCTTGCTAAAACCCGGGGTGCTGTTTTCTCTGCTGCCTCCATTAAGGCGAATCTCACTGTTTTTGTCGTTGTCCAAGTTTCCTGGTGCCGACTGAGGAGACGCGAGGAGACCTGGGGACACGAGGAGATGAGGACAGTGTCAAATCCACCTTTTTTGAACCATTTGGTTAAAAGATGAACTTCTGAGAGAAATACAGAGATTAGAAGTCAAACACTGCATCACAGACAGGTACAGGAACCAGTGCTACAACAGGGCTGAAACAATGAAAGGGTTGCTTTTATGCAGATGTGGTTGAATATTTCTGCTCACGGGCCATGATTAGTGACAAAGGTGGGGACTGGGTCAGGAGAAGATGGATGGAGCGTTTGTAAGAACTAAAAAAAAAAGTTGAGCAGCAGATTTTGTGTCTACAGAGTAATTTACCACTGTGTTGTGTTGAAGTCTAACAGTCAGATACTGAAGTCAACGTGTTGTGCAGTGTTTGTGAACCAATTATTATAAAATGTGTTTTTCTGCTCTGGTCTCTGCTGCAGCCTTGTTTGAATAAAAACAACCCTTTCTCTCACAGGCAGGTTAATGTAGCTGGGAATTAGGTAAGAAACCACAGGAAAAGAGAATTGGACAAAAGAAGGAAAAAGAAAAGTCAGATGAATGTAGGAAGGAAGAGCACAGATCGGAAAGAGGGAGACGTATGAAGGGAGATGAGTGGTCACGGTTCCTCAGGAATTAAAACTGGATTTCTCTTCAGTAATTTCCTTTTTGTTTCGACTATTCTGTGGCGTCAGCAGCTCAACTGTAACCTATTCACAACAAACTCCATTGAAAGAGTTAAATATTTGTCAACTCAGCAAAACAGTGTTAGGAACCTGTAGCAACTTCAGATTCCAGCGTTAGACACAGAGCAACCCATGCAGATCTTTGCCTGAACTCTGCGGAAACTGCAGCTCGTGATCTCCCTTCAACTGGAACACCTCTTTCTCTTGCTCCTGCTGCTCCTCCTCCTCCTCCTCAGGAATCTTCCCCCACAGCTCCCCTGAAGATGAGCCTCGTTGATCAGAGAAAAGGGGGTGTGGAGTGAGATGAGCAGCAGGGAGTGGAAGACCTGGAGGACAGGGCTCTGACAAGTGGCGTCCAAAGACGTGTTGATGATGGTGGTGGTGGTGGGAGGAGTCGTAGAGAGGGAGGGAGGAACGACGCAGGGCAGAGAGACGGGAGGTGAAGGGAGAGGAGGTGGAGTGGACCTCCCCTGGAGAAGGAGAAGTGGGTGAAGAAAGACAGGGTCAAACAGAGGAGAAACAGTAGATGATGTCAAGGATGACATCACCGAGGCAGCATGAGCGGGCGGTAAATCAGCCAGTCAACTCATTTTGGCAAACTTCTCTCTATCAAAGTCACTAAGTGTTGAACTTCCTCTGTGATATGATGATCAACTCACTGATGATTAACTCATTAACTCAGCATCCCATTATAAACTCACTGCCTCAGCAGCTGCAGCAGCAGCAGCGTTGTTGTGCTGACTCATCAACAAACAGATATTAGCTTCATTAACTATTAACTATTACACACACATGCACACCCTCCACCTCCTGTTCTGAGAGAACTACAACCTGTTGCTCAATGTCCTTAAAGTCAAAAGCTAAGTTGTGTGCAGCTGAAAACAAACCGCAACAAATTCAACTACTGCAGAAAGAAGTCAATGTATCCATGTATCTTATCCAAAATAATTCATCTTTATAGTGGTCTAAAAGTGGTTAGTGGTCTAGTGGTTAAGGACAAGGACTTGGGTCCACCAGGTGCCTGGTTCTAATGCCTCTACCGCCAAGTTACAGCTGAGGTGCCCTGAGCATGGTATCGTCCCCGCACACTGCTCCCCTGGCTCAGCTAGCTGCCCCCTGTTCACTACGGTGATGGGTTCAATGCAGAGGCAAAAATTTCCCCCCAAAAACTTGGGATGAACAACAAGATCCTGTCTAAAGAAATTAATCTGGTCCCAGTGCAGTCTATGACCAATCATCACACATGCAGCACTGAAAGCGCAGAGCCACACACGGAAAGAGCAGGTGGCGCAGGAGGCGGAGTCTAGGTGTCTTGTCACTCTGTTCCCTCAACCAATGAGAAGCCATAGAAGAGGAACTGGAGACAGAATAGAACCAGGGGACACCTGAGGAGACTCAGAGCGGCCTGGAGATGATGACGGTTTGATAGTTTATATAGAGTTCCAGAATGACAAGAGCGCCACCATCTCACCGTTACGATCCAGCAGGTGAGGGTCCGAATATTTCTTGCCTATGTCGGCGAAGGAGCGCACCAGTGGAATTCGGTTGCTGAGCTTCTTCTCGTTTTGGTGGTGGTGGCGTCGTAACATGGCCTCCTTCACCTTCTCCTGAAGATCAGCGTCCAGCTGACCTGAGGCCAGCATGCTGTCTATGACCATGTCTGCACCACAGCGCCACCCCAGGGAGATAGAGGAGCATTAAAAAAATAGAAAAAAGTACATCTCAGTATATGTTTTTTTATATGTTTATAAACTTTTTAACTTCATCAAACAGGTTAACTGGCCTATTGTTAACCAGATTTATGTTTTATTACTGCCCATTTACAGTAGGTGTGGCAGATGATTGATCTGGAGCAGATACACCATGAATTATTTTGCCACCAGAGGCAGCGTTACGCACCTGCTATCTCCTCAATGGTGTTCGCTCTCATGTCGAGGAGCACGGTACCGTTCAGGATGCAGGAGCGAAGCTCAAACAAACTGTGCAGTGACAGTGTGGCCACATAAGGTTTACTCCAGCGCTCGCCACCGTCCTCCACATCCTCTTCAAACTTCAGCCACCTGGGGGCGTTTTTTACCAAAAAGAAAAAAAAGTTACAAACATAAAACAAAGTATTGAAAATAAAAAAGTTCACAGGTTTCTCTCTAAAAAAAGGCAAAGACAATGTTGTCTATGTCCTGACCTGGCCGTCTCCTTCCACTCCTGCATGTCTCCGTCCCTGAAGGCCAGTTCATCCAGTTCCGTGAACAGGTCATGGGGAATGTGCTCCTCATCATCATCTTCTGTCCCCAGGATAAACTGGACTCTTTGAGATGGTGTGTCTGCAAAAAAAAAGACCAAACCGCTCAGTCATTCATGTGTGTATTTCACACTTAACAGTACATGGAAACAGGAGCGGCGTCAGACCGATAGTTGGAGAGTCGCGGCCGTCGCCCTCGTACGTATAGTCCCTTCTCTTCCGGTGATGTCTGTGTCCTCTGTGACGGTGACGTCTCCGACTCTGTCGACCTAGAGGGACATGGACTCCAACGTACACGGCCCTGTGACCTGGATAAATAAACAACAAAAAAGAAGAGAGGATTCAGCTCTAGTTACTGCTTTAAGTTGCTTAAAAACAGCCCATAATCACAAAGGTTTATGATAAGAAGCTTTTGGGAAACTTCCCAAACAGGAAAAGACGTTCCGGAAAAATATACTGCAAATTTAAAAATGACTCAATTGTTTAGTCACCAACGGAGGTTTAATAATTTAGGTAAAAGTTACTGGGGGCAAAGTACAGGCAGGATTTGTAATATTAGCAGTTTATGCTCTATGTTATAGCACAGTGGTTCAACTGGTCTCACTCTGTGGCCCACATTTACCTGTGGTCATTAAGTCGCCACCCACTCTCATAGAATTCAAACCAAGCAAATTAATAAAAAAAAAAAAAAAAGCCTTTGAAAAAGGTCTTCTTCTAACTTTCAAAATAAGAGATTTACTAAAATAAAACCCATGCTCAACAGCAGACTGACATCATTTCGCTGATTTTTGACCAGCTGGTTGCGACCGATTCAGAACGGGTCCACAACCCACCAGTTGAGAACCACTGTTATAGCAGATGGATTTAGTTATTTGTAGTTGGTCATTTCATTTCATTTCAAGTCTAATTGAAGTTAGTTAGTTGAGTTTATAATAGTCATGTTGGTTGTTCCCCATTGAAACTTCATTTTGTGTCTAAATGAAAGAAAGATCTGTGTTACAGAGGAGGGAGAAGGGAAAACATCAACGACTGCAGTCAATCTTTCCACACATTATAGGTTTTCCAAGATTTCATCCCAGTTCTACTGTGCATTTTCAGTTTGACAGCTCTGGTCTAGAGAGTGTGAGAAAAATTGTACATGTGTGTGTGTGTGTGTGTGTGTGTGTGTGTGAGAGAGACTTACTCTCTAGTTCTTCTTTTTCAAAGTTAGTGTGGAGGGTGGAGCTTGTCTTTCCCTGATCCAACACCGCTTCTTCATCAGGGCCCTAAAACAAACAAACAAAAATCACAGTTATTCAGATTTTTTTCATTTCCTTAAAAAGGTTCATCATCAGTGATTTTCTTTCTGGCTCATTGTCATTGTTTCCTTTCCAGCCAGACACGTGGACTGCAGGCAGGACAGTGAAAACACACGCTCAGCATCTGTTGCTGACTTAGCCACCTGCTCTCCAACATAATTGGTAGTTTAACCTCAGAATAAAGTCCTCCATCCATATCTACACGTGTGAGTCAGTCCAGCTATAACCAGTGTCACATTATCAGCCAAGTTAAAAATACTGATCATTAATGAGGGCCATAAATAACCTCCTCTGCAGGAATGTGACGGCGGCTCTGATTCCAGATCTGTTTTCAGAAACTGTAGAAGTGAATGTCTTACAAGTGAAGACTCTTCACGCTGACCTTTCACCAACACACAGGACACATTACATTGATATAAAGGACAATTATTTGACATCTGTTTAACATTTACAGACACAGACAGACTAAGGCTAAAGAGTTAGGCTTTTTAATAAAAATATTTCAGAATTAGCTGACGTAAGATTTTTCTGCATTAAACCCATCACCAAAGTGAACAGTGGGCAGCTTTGAGCGCCTGTAGAGCATGGAGTGGGGACCGTGCTGTCCTGGAGTCCTCCAGACCCCAGCACGGCTCCTTAACCACTAGGCCACCACCGTAAGACAGGCAGCTAGGACCAAGACTTCATTTCTCACAATATTTTAGTAATGATTTTTTTTGGTAAAGAAAATATCTATAGTAACTTTTAAAAACCATTTTGTTTTACATATTTTGTATAAAACACAGAATTCAAGTTTTAAATCTGTTTCATATAAAAAAAATTTCAAATGATAGATGATATGACGGACAAATGTTAAGAAAAAGGATAGCTGGATAAATACCAAATATAAAACCACTATAAAAGAATAAAAGTACAAGAATGACTCATTAAAATGATTTTTTTAAAAAGTAAAAGATGATAAAAGAACACATTTTTCCAAATATTCCAAAATCCTGTTTACATAAATAACAAAAGTTTTTCATTGTGACATCAACAACAGACACTTTTTAAAGTCAGTTTATGACCCGTGTTTCTTGTTCAATAAAGAGCCGTGGTTTGAACTTTTTATATTGGAAGAAATGGAGAAGTGATGTCAACAAGTTCACAGGAGCAGGAGAGAAAACAGAAAACACGGTCTGATGAACGATGAATGATCTGGACTCAGATACGTACCACTGACAGGGCTCGAGACACTCTCTTACTCGCTATATCTCCCCAAAAATCAGCCATGGTCCCTGCTGCTGCACAACAGCTGCACAATTATCTCCACAACAAAAACAGACTCCGAAAATTGAAAATAATAATAATAAAAAAAAAATCAGCAGCTGCTCCAAACAAACTGTCAGAGAGCAAATACACTCTGTTACTGCTGCTCCAGTATGACCAAAACACACACTCACTGAAGAGGTGGGAGCTGGGACCGACCAATCACAGACATGCATGGACTTCCAAATTTATAAAATAAAAGTTGCATGGTGAAAACTGGTATTCGTGTGACGTAAAAAAAATCGTTAATTACTAAATGATTCAGCAAAGACATATAAAGATGTTACTCTTTTAAATGATCATTTAGCTTAAGGCTAGGCCAGAAACAGTAAAATAAAATAAAAATTTAAGTATTTCTGAGAAAAATCTACATTAAACCTTGAAATAAAACTTAATGAACATTTAAAATTTAAGAATTATTTAAAGTAAAATTCATTAAAGGACGTAAGTATATTTGCTAAACATTTGCTGCAAGTTTGTGAATTTAATGATTATGTAGCTTAAACCTGAACCTTGAAAAGGCTTGATTAAAAAAAAAAAAACTTGCTCACCAAGAGCAGCCAACGTTAGCTTAAGATCTGAAAAGGAAAATCAAAAAAAAAACTTTAAATTAAACAGAGAACTAACCAACAGTGAGGAAAAATACATGTACATTATGCTAAAAGGACTAACAGTACTCGGAGGTGCCCAAGGGATCGTTAAATACCATAAAAAAGTTAAATATTTGTACGTTTTTTAAAGTCGATTTTAGTGGTTTTTTTAGGGTTTAGCGTTGTTTTCATTTGAGTTGATTCTTGGTTTGAAGAGACTCGTCTTCCGTCACTGCTGCGTCAGCCTTTGCTCAAGTTTCTTATTATTTAAAACTTTATCATGTTCAACAGTTTCAACTAAAACTTTATTTGACTGTGGTGACGAGTTTGAAACTCCGGCCTGGAGACAAAGTTTCCTTAAACACTCATGTTTGATGTTTCACCGGTGGCAACATTAAAAAGTGACGGATAAAACGACGCGACAAAGGTGTCTTTGTTTGGCACATGGATTATTTTAATCCCACTCAGACTCCGTCAGCTCCTCAGCAAATATTTCCAATTTAATCTGCTTTAAAGTTCACTCTGACTTGTCCAAAGCTGCTCTCTGAAAGTCTGACATTGCTGTTAGAGCTCTGCAGACAAAGATCACGATGTGTGTGTCACCAGCCTGTGCTCGACAGATGTGCCATTGAGATCATTCATTTTATAAACCTAATAATCATCCCTACTAGGTGTAGAGGGCACTAAAACACACTTAGTTTTGACTGAAGGCAACAGCAGTGCTGCTCATGAGACACAAAAACACCCAGAGTGTCAGAACAGCCTCTTCTTTATCTCCTTGTTCTTCTTCTGGTGCTGTTTCCCTGCAGACAGACAGGATGTGGTGGAAACCTCCTCCTGAGACTCAGCTGACGTCAACTCTAACCTCCAGAGACATCGATGCTGCCACAGTGCTAACATTTATCACCACTCACACTGACACTGTGTGTCTGTCCAAGACTTGACTTTAAACTCCTCCCACATCACGTCTCTACAGTTACACTACACAACAAAACTAACGTTTGGCTACAACTGTCTCTGTCCTACTCCAACCCATCGTTTGACTAACTATTATTTAATCTGCAACAAAATTTGTAGCAGTAGCAGTAGTTCATTCTAACTGTGGCCTTAGCGACAGCAAAATAAAACTCTCAACTAAAACTGTTACTAGCAACTTTTAACGGTCCTCCTGCGCTTATAGCTAAGCTTATTTTTAGGAATTCATGGTTTATGTTCTACTAAAAATATTTTATTTCTGGATAAAATTATACAATTTCTTTTATATTTTGGAAAAACTGAAAGAAATTTTCTTCCTAACTTGTACCATAGCTTCCCAAAGTTCAGTAAATTTCAGGTTTGACTTTGTTTGGTTATTGATTTGACTCAGAAAAACAACAACAACAAAAACATGGACAACAATTGAGTTTGTTGTACAGACTTAACGTTTTAGAGATGCTGAGATTCTCTTTAGGAGAGACAAGGATGGACAGGTTCAGGAATAAGGTGATTAGAGGGACAACACAGACAGGAAGGTTTGGAGAAAAAGAAGCTAGAGAAGACAGATTGAGATGGTTTGGACATGTTCAGAGGAGGGACAGTGGAGACATTGGTAGAAGAATGATCCTAGAGATGGAGCTACCAGGTGGGAGACAAGGAGGAGATTGATGGATGCAGTGAGGGAGGACATGGAGGTAGTTGGAGTCAGAGTAAAGGACAAAGAGGACAGGGGGAGATGGAAAGGGATGATTCACTGTGGAAACCCATGAAGAAGGGACAGGCCAAAAGGAGAAGAAGACAAAGATTGGAAACTAAGACACTGTCTGGAGGAGCTGAGTCACACGCACACACAC
>JAFBJS010003376.1:0-55017 GCA_016785265.1 Paraplagusia blochii | reverse complement strand
CACTAGGAATAGACAGAAGACAGGAGACAGAGCTGGAGGTGGAGGAGTTAAAGATGCTGAGATTCTCTTTAGGAGAGACAAGGATGGACAGTATCAAGAATGAGGTGATTAGAGGGACAACACAGACAGGAAGGTTTGGAGACAAAGCTAGAGAAGACAGATTGAGATGGTTTGGACATGTTCAGAGGAGGGACATTGGGTACACGTTGGTAGAGCTACCAGGAGCTACCGGCCAATTGGAGATGGTACAGACACAGTACATTGCCCGTACCAGCTCCCATCTACCTGGTAGCTCCATTTACCAGGAAGGAGACAAAGAGGAGATTGGTGGATGCAGTGAGGGAGGACATAGAGGTAGTTGGAGTCAGAAGATGGAGAGAACAGGAGGAGATGGAAAAGGAAAATTCACTGTGGAAACCCCTGAAGACTAAAAGGAAAAATAGAGAAAAGTCACATCAAGAGCAGCTAAAAACATTAATTCCGATCGGATGACTTGTTGCTGACATATTTAGCCTAGAAATAGTCAAATGCCAAAAAAACTCCTCACCCTCCACCCTCAGACGGGTCCCCATCTTGTCCTCAAAGCTGACATGTTCACGGCCCTGCACCTCCACCCGGCAGTAGTAACGCCCGTTGTCCTGCAGGGTGGCACTGTTGATGCGCAGTGAAACATCGTGTTGCCGTGGGCTCCCCTCCAGTCTGTACCGTTGGTCCTGATGGGGCCCTGGCTCACAGGCTGAGGCCCCTGGTCGACTGGTGCAGTGGTACAGAACGGTGGCCGTCTGACCGTGGCCCAGACGCCACAGCACCTGCAGTGAGGAATGCTGGGAATGCTGTGGGTGGGTGAAGGTGCAGGGCAGCACCACGGGGTAACCATCAATGGCACGAACCTCAGGCTGAACATTCATGGACCAGCCATCGTCTGCAGTGCTGCCCAGGCCTGAGAGGAAGGGGGTGGAGTCTGGTTGGTCAGGTGACCTCAGACGTGATGACATCAAGCAGACTGCAAACAATCTGGAACTTTTAACTTAAGAATATAATATATTTTAGAAACTTTTTAAACAAAGTTGAGTTACTTTGTTCTTGGCTTATAAACTATGTTTTTTTTTTATTTTATCTGTTGTACAATAATGATTTTTCTTCTATCGTTGAACTTTATTTAGACCTACCTTATGACTGACACACTGCAGTCTGTTGGTTCCTCTAATGAAAAAAAATCCACTGCAGTAGGAGTGAGTTTAGAAAACATTTAGAAATATTTATATAAAATTCACATTAGATCAAAACTTTGAGCATTTTTTAAGAAAACATGAATCAAAATGATTCAATATCAGATTAAAACCCGACTTCAAATTCAACCTTATTTTTCCTGTTCCAATAATCCAAATCATCAATCTAATCTATTCCAAACCATAATCCTGACAAAACCGTTTAGGTGGTGAAGCGCCACACAAGCACTAAATTGAAAAGGTCAACCTTATATATTCGAAATTTGACTGATCCAGTGATATTGAGCAGTTCCACAATGAGATACAGTTAAAACGACAATTAAAAACTGTACAAAACTGTAACATTACGGAAATTAGATGTCTCACCTGTGACAACAGACAACAGGACAATCAGCTCAGCGGCCATGGTGTGTGTGTGCGTGTGACTCAGGTCCTCCAGACAGTGTCTTAGTTTCCAATCTTTGTCTTCTTCCCCTTTTGGCCTGTCCCTTCTTCGTGGGTTTCCACAGTGAATCATCCCTTTCCATCTCCCCCTGTCCTCTGTCTCCACTACTCTGACTCCAACTACCTCCATGTCCTCCCTCGCTGCATCCATCAATCTCCTCTTTGTCTCCTACCTGGTAGCTCCATCTCTAGGATCATTCTTCTACCAATGTATCCACTGTCCCTCCTCTGATCATGTCCAAACCATCTCAATCTGTCTTCTCTAGCTTTTTCTCTAAACCTTCCTGTCTGTGTTGTCCCTGACAATGACAATGAATGCAATTAAATGTGAAATCATGAAATTAAATTAAATCATGAAAAAATAAAATAAAAAATAGTAACAATGAAAAGCACAGGTCACTGCAAACTTTTTTTTTGTTTAATCAGCTTTTAATAAATAAATACTGGAAGGGATTTGACATATCAGCATTTGTGATCACTAAAAGAAAAACTAAAAAAAAATTTTTCCCTTTTTCTCCGGGAAAATTACATCTGTTTGAATGTTTTGTAGGGAACAAACATCAGTGTAGTGCAGGATAAAGTGATACAATTTTGGCTGTTTTATGTCTTTGAAATAGGTGTTCTGTTGTTTCCAGACTGGTTTTATTGAAATAACATTTTTGTACCAATATTTTAAATCTAAGTTTCACAAATTCATTAGATGGATACGTTTTCTTCATGTTTTAAAGTTAAGTTTTTATACATTTTTAAAAATGATAATCACTTTGACAAAGCTGGAGAAAAAGCTAACATTTCTGAAAACATTGTTACAAATTCGGAAACAAATTTCCAATTTAGAACAACGAGACAAATTCACTCTTAATTTAAGTAATTTTTTCCAGGGGAGAGGGGATCAATATAGAATCAATGTTAATTTTCGTGATGTAATTCTCTATCAAATTAAGTATTTTGTAATATTTTATTATATATCCCGGTCTGTATAGTTTTACTCACATTTATTTTTTTATTTATTTGTTCCGTTACCATTTTATTGTGAAAGTTTTTAACGGAAGTATGTTCCTACATGTGTTTCCGGTGCGTATTCTCTGGGCGCGGCCTTAATGTTGCTGTTACCGATTTTCCTTTTTTTCACTTTTCACCTTCTGTCCAAACGTCAGCGTTTACCCTGGAGTTGTCAGAGTTTTTAAGCCGCGGTTTCGAACCGTGAACATGTCACACAGTGTCATCGCCCACAGTTCGACCAACACGAAGACTTCCGGTGTCCTCAACATGGGCTACACCCGGACCATCCCGGGTCTGCTGAAGATGGGACAAGTGGTGAGAATCCCAGTGGAGGAAATGGAACTGAAAACGGATTAATACGAGCGTGTGTTTACACCGTGTGGCCAGGGGGCGCTAGCATCATTGCTAAACTGTATATTCTGTATCCATCGATGTATTGACTACAGCGGAAACAGTTATAAATATTAAACTTAAGTGAGACATAAAAGAACCGTACATAATTATACAGAAAACGGTATATATGACGTAGAAAGAGATAAAATGGAGGTCGATGTAGCCAAACACAATCAACAATAAACAATGGAATGGATTCACGGAAGCTAATATTACTTACTGCTGAGAGTTAGCCAGAAAAAACCAAGCACAGAGGCAGAGGAGTCAAACACAAATACACAAATTTGAGTTAAAAACTGGGCCGAAAACACTGAATATTTATTCACAAATTGACAGCATTTGTTTATGTTTTTCTTCTCTACAGTTACGGGATGTAATGTAGATTTTTATTTCTTTTTATTTCTTTTATTTTTTTTTTAAATCTGGAAAAAAACCCAGACTTATTTACCTATTTTACAGGTCAACAACCAAAAAAAAAATGCAAAAAATAAAACTACGTATTGGCTTTATACTTGTGGGCCAACTCCAGTACACAACTGATAGGATCTCATGGACCAAGTATAATTACACTGTGGGCCAAACTTAGGCCCCGAGCCTGAGTTTTACACATGTCAACAGCTAAAAGTTACTCTAAATGTCTTACAGTACATCACGTTTACTTGGTCAAAGAATATTTATGTTTGGTTGTTTTTTTTTTCCCAGCTTGCCTTGCTGATCGCCTTCCTCTGCGTGCACTGTGCCCGTGGCTGGCCCAACTGGTACGCCTTCATGTACTTTGAGGTGGTGATCCTGTGGTTCCTTGTTGTTTTCCTGGTTTTCCTCCTCATGCACCTGTTCAGGCTGCAGACCAAGATGCCCTGCATCAACTGGGCCCTGACGGTGAGAAACGGTTCTGATTTGACCAACGCTGAACAAACCCAGATAAGAAAAAACAGCATCTTTATTCAAAGATGGAGAATCAATTTTATGTTATTTTGTAAGTTCTGTCATTTAACTTTTTGTTTTACCTTTTTACCTCTTCAGGAGTTCTTTCATTACTCTCTTGGAACCGTCCTCATCCTCATCGCCTCCATCCTTGCTGCAGTGAAAGGCGGCAACGTTTCAGCCCTGGCAGCCGGATCGGTAGGTCATTAAAAATGCACCAAAATGTTTAAAGAAAACAACAGTTTGCCACAAATCCAGCTCAGTCTGTGATGGATCACATGTATTTCTTTTCTTCAGGCCTTTGGTTTCATTGCCACTTTCCTGATGGCTGTGAACATGTGGACGTCCTACAGCGCCTCCTGTGGTCCTTACCCTACAGGTAGCTTCAGCTCAAACAATCAAGTTAGACATTTCATGAGATGTTCACCGACCGTCAGACAAAATGTGAGTCTGGGTTGTGTAAAGAAAATTGTTCTAATGATCCCTCATGCTCCCCCTGCAGGTGCATCTGTATAAAAGCCTGCACTTTTCTCTGTGACTGTCACCACGGCTACGCCTGTTTCTGCACCCACGGTGTTTATCTGCCCGGCAACCACATGGACATACAATCTGATTCGAGGTAACTGAAGATGGTCATCAAAGGTGTTTATTATCAGAGGTCAGTCTCAAAGGTGCTCCTTTTCACATATCTGACCCTCATGTGACCACATCATGTGACCCGTCCGACAGAGTCATCATCAGATGATAATGCTTCTAATGTGATCACACCCAGTCGTGCTGTATTACCCAAGATTCCTGCTGCTTCATATTACCTTCTCTGAAAAGTCATTAGCTTTTGCTTGTTTCACAGCTGAACGACAGCGCCCTCTGTGTGTCATGTGCCATAAAACAGCCCTGACAGTTTTTGTGTACCGTTTTTGTATAAATTGACCTTATGTTGTTACGAAATATTTTTTATGAGTTTTTACATCACTGATGACTGCAGGCAGATGAATCAAACTTTTTTTTTTTTTGTCTGACTGTGAATCGATGCTCAGTACGGCTCTGTTAGCCTGACATGCTTCATCCAACAGGAAGTCATGCGCATGACAGTGACCTGGTTAGCATGCTAGAACCAAAACTCAGGGCGCTAAAAACAAGCATGCTAAAGTACAACAGTCCAAACAGTGTGAGTGAGAGCATGCAAGGACAGACACACACCACAGACCAACAACATTCTGTCAGCAACAGGGACCGACACAACAACAACAAATCTGTTTACAGAAAGAATCTCAACCAATGAGTTATGCGCGTCCGACTAATGGAGTACATAAAATTAAAAACTGTGTCAGAGTTAGCAGGTCGAAGTGTTGGGTTGTCAAATGTTTTGCCTTAAAACGTGCTTGAATTCACTCAGCCTAGAAAAGCAAAAAAAAGCTATAATTACCACGCCGTTCAACAGGGGGCAGTGTGAATTTCACTGCTCTCTCTAGTGGTAAAAAAGTTTGACAGTGAATCCAAGAAATGACTTCTCATGATTTTTCTTATGTTAAATATTTTTACAGAAGTCCAAGCTTTATTGTACTTATAAAGTATAACATAAAATTCTCAGATTGTTTATTCTCCGTTACTTTAGCTGCACGTTAGTTGTCCTCTGGTCCTGCTGACATTTTGTTGTGATGATGGAAGACACAAAGATGAAGAATTACTAAGTCCAGTTGCTGCTTTTGAACCAATATATTTAATCAGGACGTTAATAAGAAAAAAGTCCTGGGTGCTTTTAACAACCAACAATTTACACAGACTGTTTAAAAATGTTATAAAAGAAATTTCTTGATAAATATTGAGAAAGTTTGTACACTAATAAACACGTCATATTAGTAGAGTTCACAAGGGGGCGCCAGAGTACGAGAAAACTAAAAAAAAATGTAATCACAAGTTTATAAAAGTGAAAGCAGTAAAATGGTAAAAATGATCATGTCTGACAAAGTCAGATCAAAATCCTTTCGATTCCTCGGAAGGGCAGTATTGCAGAAGACGGATGATACGTTCTTAGTAAATACTTCATTAGTTATCTTCAGATTAAAAGCACAGACAATTTTTTTTATTCTGAAAGGTGAAAAAGAAAAAAACATGACAGAATAAATTCATCACAATATTTATATTGAGAAAATATTTCAACTTGTAATTTCCCCTAAACAAATGTGTTGACCCTCATTCCTTCGTCGATATTTCGACCAATCACCTGTCAGAACCAGAATCACCTGTCAGTCATTCATGCATGATAATCTACTACAGTATATTCTGGGCCAAAACTGATGAGCACAAATGTGATATGCATCGCTCATATTAGAACCAGTCACAGTCAGATAAAATCACTTTGTTTTTACTGAAGGAATATTTTTTATTTATCTCTTTTATTTTATTTACATATCTGTGTTTTGTGATTTTTATTTTGTATTTTTTATAAGTGTTGTTAATTGATGTTAGCAATTTATTTAAGCTTTACAAGTTTGTTAAGCTTTGAGACCACGTTTCCTATTCAGTGATTTATGCCTTGACATTGCGATGGTGAAAGTGACTTATAGGATAAACTTAGTCTCAGAGGTGATTCACTGATTGTTATTTTAGTCGTTGAGTTAAGCGTCAAACATTTACATAAAGTGTTGACTTTAAGTCAGGGCTTTGAACCAGAATTTTTTTTATTCATTTTATAATAATAAAATTGATAGTGTCTAACAAATAATTCAAGAAATGTCAAATACATCACAATTTTGCGCTTTACCAAAGAAATACTGTGGTTCACCTCCCCAGGAAGTGAACTTCATGGGGTCATTTAATCCTTCATTTGAATCCTTGAAATAATAAAGCGACCAATGACTTTGATTGTACTCATGATTTTTAAAGAACGAAATAAAACCGGTATTAAACAGTTACCGTTATTTTCAGGTAAACGTTTCAGGTAAATGGAACAAAAATTATAATTTTCCTTGAACCGGTTCAAAGCCCTGATTGTAATATCTTGTTTTTTTACAAGCCACTTCTGCAGTGTAAACGTCACAATAAGGTGGTGGCAGCACCCTCTAGTGTCTAGGTTATGAAGTATGCTACAAAAAATGTCATTGTGTCCAAAATAGATAGGTAGATGAAGACATTGGTTGGATGACAGTGAACCACAAAATTGTATTTTAGTATATTTTTCCTGTTTATTTATTTACTGTTATTATTGTCATCATTGTCAGCTCATGTGTCTGAAACCTTGGTGCATCTTCTCTCAGTGTGACTCACCTGAAAACAAGTGTTTTTATGTAAGTGAAGGTTTTATTCCTGTTTCATCTGCAGGTTTCTTTTTTGTTTTTTTTGCCTTTTTACTGTAAATATTTCTTTTTCAACAAATGTCAGAATGAAGGCTTTTTATGCTACAGACAAAACAGAAGGAAAGATAAATGTCCAAAATACAGAATATAGAAAATAAAGCAAATATCCGAGAACAAAATAAATTATTGCAATACTACTGGTGCTTAATTCTTTGTTTACATTTGTTGATTAAAATAATGTCCAGTCCTGACACACGTACCCACTACTACCACTTCTACCCGTTCAACTAAATGGGACAAAAATGTTTATAAAAAAATAAACCAAAACTGTTGGTGATTTTAACCCTGAAGGACCCTTAACTTTTTTTGGAAGCATTAAATGACTGCTGTGGGTTCACTGAACTCCAAGATTATTCCATAATTTAGAGACAATTAGGACAAAAAAGTTGATCAGAAAGTAGCTAAAAATAAAGTTATACAAACATTGAGGCGTTCTGCAAGAAGGTTGGTTTCTAGCTTAAAGTAATCTGTCTTCAATCAAATGGCACATTCTGTGTCACTCGACTCTGTCAATCTGTGGCCGTGTCCTCAATGCTGCATGTTGACAGAGGAGTAAACAACACCTGGAAACAGTTCCATCGACACAATCACTCACAGTGACTCGTTGCATTTTTTTTTTTTTGTTTGACAAGGTGTTTTTAGTTTTTAGAGCCTCACCTGCTTGATGATTCTGGAAATTCACAGGTGGAGCTAAAGGGAGGAACAAAAACAAAATTACAAAATTTCACTTTAAAATCCTGACCATTTGTTTCCATCAGTTTGAGGAAAGTTAAAGAGAACAAGGACTTACAGGAGGCAGAGTGAGACGCAGTGACCATAGAATAAGTCAACGACTCAAGGTTTCTGCTGTTGGACGTTGGCAGCCGATGGTCCTGAACCCCTTCACGTCCTCAAAAAGATATCAGAAATAAAAGGGAAGAAAGAAGACATTGTTTTCATTTAAATATCTCCAACGTTGAGGCTTCACCATGGTGAGGTTTCCGATCATAATGGTAACTTTGGTAGTTTCTTCTTAGCAATTACTGTAAAATAGATAAGGTCACAATGGAGTCTCCATGGATGATGATGTTTGAAGATGACAATGTGATCTGTATTGAGAGTAGGCTACAACTAGAAGAGAACCTAAAGAGGTGGAGGTCTGGACTAGAAAGAAGGGGGGTGGAGGTCAGTCGTAGGAAGGCAGAGTACATGTGTGTGAATGAAAGGGAGAACAGTGGAGTGGGGAGGTTACAAGGAGGAGAAGGAGCTGGAGTTTAGGAACCTGAGAAGTTGAGGAACTGTCCAGAGCAGTGGAGACTGTGGAAGAGACTGAGGAGAAGAATAGAGTGGAGTCAGGATGGAACAACTGGAGAAAAGAGTCAGGAGTGATCTGAGATAGAAGAGAGTCAGCTAAGGTGGAGGGACAGTGGCGAGACCAGCCATGATGGATGGATTAGAGACACTAGGAATAGACAGAAGACAGGAGACAGAGGTGGAGGTGGAGGAGTTAAAGATGCCGAGACAAGAATGGACAGGATCAGGAATGAGGTGATTAGAGGGACAACACAGACAGGAAGGTTTGGAGAAAAAGCTAGAGAAGACAGATTGAGATGGTTTGGACTTGTCCAGAGGAGGGACAGTGGATACATTGGTAGAAGAATGATCCTAGAGATGGAGCTACCAGGTAGGAGACAAAGAGGAGATTGATGGATGCAGTGAGGGAAGAGATGGAGGTAGTTGGAGCCAGAGAAGAAGATGAAGGGAGAAGGACGATTGTCTGTAGAAACCTCTGAAAAATAAGCCCAAGGGAGAAGGAGAAGATGAAGACGAAGATGATCTTTCTTATGTCAGACGAGAAAGGACAGAAGTGAAAGACTTACCAGAATTCTCATAAACAACATCAGATTCGTCAGCTGTCACGTCTGAAGCTTTAGAAACAGAGATAGAATGATAGAAAAACAAGCTAGAATGTTAGAATAGAAAATGTTAGAAAATTCCTTTTTGTCAAAAAAAAAATCTGAAAAACTTTCTGAGTTCATCTTGATCTCAGTGCAATGATGGAGGTTAATGATCTCACCTTTCCTTCTTCTGCAGTACAAAGTCACTCCTGCAGAGAGCAGCAGCAGTAGAAAGATGGCGCCACATGCAGCTAATGGAATTAGCAGTGTGTGATTGGTCAGGTGGGTTCTTTCCACGTGGCCCAGCGCGTTCTCCGCCCTGCAGGTCAACTCTTCTCCGTCCTCGGGGTATGGCACTGAGCTGACGACCTGGTACGGACCAGGTGTGGACACGGTACCCTTTTTTTCCGATTTCATCCTTGTTGACATCAACCACACTATCTCGGGTTTTGGGTTTCCTTCCGCTTCACACTTCAGCCACCTGGTGGCGTTCTGGTTGGTGCTGGTCTCCTCCACAGACAGACTCAGTATCTGAGGCTGAGCTGGAGGTGAGAAGACACGATGGTGAGGTTGTCTGAAATTATTATTATAACTATTGTTTTGTTATGATATTTATGTCATATCTGTTGGATTATTGATTGATCGTTGATATTGGAAATTAATTGTTTGAACAAGATTGGGCATCGTTAATATTGGACATATTGGACTAAATGATTGTGTGAAGAGCACTCAAACCAAGCAAATTATATTGTCAAAAAAAATCACTTTTTTGACAGACTCCTTTTATTTCTCAGTGTGCCTTTCAAAATAAGAGATTTTCTAAAATAAAACACATGCTAAACAGCTGATTCACATTGTTTTGATTTTTGACCAGTTGTTCGCGATCCATTCAGAGTGGGTCCGCGACCGACTTTTGGATCAGGACCCACTAGTTGAGGACCACTGCTTAAGATGGTCCTTCACTGACCCCCACAGGCTGACACCTCTGTCATCTACTACAGTGTTTCATTGATAGAAATCTCAGCCTGTTTAGTTGAAGTCATTGCTGGGAAAACTGGCAGGAATTGAAGAAAAACAACTGCTCTAAACGTTTTTATCATTTTTAGTTTTCATTGCCTTTCGCTGCCCCCTAGCAAAATAGATTGTAATTGTTCTGCCTTTGACAAGCACAAAATAAATTCCATCAATCAAATAAATAATAGTTTTAAGCACAATTAAGTTCATTCATCTTCTTCTGCTTGTCTGTTGCCGCGTCGCAGGGGCAGCTGGCTCCACCCAAATCACGTTGCACCATATTGTGAGCCTTCCTGTGGGTGGAGAGTCCACATGTTATGTGGCTGGGGATGGTGATATTCTCAGAGCACCTCATTGGCAACCTGGCAGCTGGTGGATTCGAACCTGAACCTCTGTGGACCCTTCCTTAACCACTAGGCCCCCAATTAAGTTAACAATTTCTTGCGGCACAACTGATGAGCCCTTATGGTTTGGTGGAGTCTCTGCATCCCTAACTGTCATGTGTCAGGTGTTACAGCGCTGACTTTCTAGGGTCCTGTGTTCCCACCTTGTTTGTGAAGACACTCATTAATCCAAGTTGACTCACCTTCCACGTGGAGCTCAATCTCCTCCTGCTTTTTCTTTCCCTGGATATCCACCTTACAGTAGTATTTCCCATTGTCCTGAAACAGTGTGTTCCTGATGCGAAGAGAGAAGTTTCCGTGCTGCACGTCGTCAGTCAGTGAAAATTTTCCCAAAGGAATCAAACAGTCACTGAGATCTTGAAGAGTGGACTGCTGTCTAATAAAACAGCTGAAAAAAGAAGGCTGTCCTGGGTCTCTGGCCACCCACTGCACATGGATGTCCTTGGAGAAGAGCTGTGGACCAGGATTAGAGAGGGAGCAGGGCAGGACGGCGTCCTCTCCTCTGGAGACAGTGACCTTTAGAACCTTACTCCTCCAGCCTTCTGTGAGGGAACATACTGTACAAAAGAAGAACCGTGTGGTTTCACTATCGATGAAAGTGTTCTTTACTGTGGACATCAAAAGTCACAAGAGACACAGCACAACTTCATGAAGAAGGAGTAGAACAACGGTGAACGTCAGCACAAGTTAAAATTAAAGAAGACACGTCAGAGTTAAAAATGTCCAAACATCCTTCCTAAATTCAAGAGGCTTCCTCAAGTTCTTGAATGGAGGTGGAGCATCTTCCAGAAAGCTAATCTGATCCTCCTGGACTTATTGGCTGGGTTGACACAGAAAATATGTCCATACCGAGTCTTCCGAGTATCATGGCAGGGACAATCGTCCCTATCCCATTGTCCCTCTACTGGGGTACCCCAAGGTTCTGTGTTGGGTCCTTTTCTCTTTGATGGATACCACCTCACCGGGTGCAGTCAAACGCTCTCATAGCTTTTCCTACCAGCGCTACACTGATGATACGCAACACCAGGTGGCACTACAGTCTTTTGTGTGTATTCTTCATGCTTTTCAGATGTATCCGAGTGGATGAAGGAGCATCACCTTCAACTTTATCTTTCTAAGACTCACAAGTCTTATACTTATCCCAGCCCATCACTCAACCCATCATGATATTGAAGTTAAATGTCCTCATGTTCCCACCAAGGTAGCAAAACATCTGGGGGTCGGGATTGATGACCAGCTATCTCTTTCCGACCATATCGCCACTGTTCCCCAATCTTGTTGCCCTATTCTCTACGACACACGCACAATCGACCGTAGTTGACTCAACACGCCACCCAACTGTTCCTACGGGCTAGGGTCATACCTGTCTTGGACTGTCCTCTCCTATCCTATTCTGGTCTACCAGACTGAAAGTCCAGGAAGTCCAGAATGCAGCAGATCTCCTGGAACTCCTCTGCCCACTGACCTTCACTGGTTGCCCGTCACTGTAATCTGCAAGGAAAAAATCACTCTTCCTTGACACTCTGGCATGTTGTACCCCAGACATGGATTCTGATTGGTCTGAACCACAGGTGTGGTTCAATACTCAGTGTCTCTAAATCACCAAGGACGATGGATGTCTACTGTCTTACTGATCAATGTATGGTACGTGTTCAACCTAAAGAAGGAGGTTTCTTCGAGGCACAGCGACTTGCTGCTGTTCTTCTTAGCAATAAAATCTTCTGTCAGCAACTGAGTCAGTGTCAGTGGAGACTTCTTAACTCTACATCTTTACATCATCAACACTGAAACAACTACCATCCTTCTAAAATAACTACGAGGAACGCCTCTAACCAAAACCACGACAAAAAAACAACAACAAAGATTTATGTCTCAGTCTTTAGCCTTGAGTCAAGTCACTTCTGAATTAACCTTAATAATTACTGAGTTATTACCTGTAAACAGTACAGACAGAAGAACAGGGCTCCTCCGTGTATGTCTCCACATCTTTAACCAGAGGAACAGAAAGTCGGCCCCACCATCAGGTCGAAAGAGGAACAGACCATAAAAAGTGTTGTTTCCTGTCAGAATCAGAAAGGAAGAAGAACCAACCGCTGAAGAATCATCGTGAGATCATCTCTGACAAAAAAAGAAGAAAAAAAAAGATCTGAACAGTATTTATTGTTGACCTCAGCGCCCCCTGCTGCGAAAACAGAGACTCCCTCCGTGTCTATATTGTAGCCTGAAAAAAAGACAACGGCTCATGATTCACGACTAAATGAAAGAGTTGTGGGTTAATTTGTTGTAATATCACAAAATAACTCAGCAACTTGTATTTGAACACATATTATTCCCCTTATATAATAGAAATGCTGTATTGCCCCCAGGTTGGGAAACTAATAGGACCAGGGCTGTCCAATAGGTAGATCGGGATCTACCAGTAGATCTCCAAAAACGTGCTGGTAGATCCTGAGCAATAACATAAAAAAAAATAATAGTAATAAAAACTGAGATATAATTCTATTTCAAGATGTTAATCACTGAGCTAAAGGGGGAGTCATATAGGTATTGAGTCAGACAGTGTAACATATATGCTATATGTTAAATGCTAATGTAGAGAGTAAGATATCCAGTGTTTATGAGTAAATATATTTAGACTCTTCAATCTAGGTCGATCACTTCAGCCTGGTCATTTGAAAAGTAGCTCATAGGACAAAAAGTGTGGACACCCCTGGTCTGGACCGTCTTCAGGGTCTGAAGATGTTGGAGAAGTTTCTGTGTCCTGGTGTCTGTGAACACACCCTCATCCTGTTCACCTGCCCTATGACCCCAACCACAGGTGAGGCAGGGGCCTTAGGTGAGCAGCAGGTGGCGACACTTGGTATTCTTTGTTGCGGACGTATAGCATCTGACCAAGAGTTGCTGGTGTTATACTTAGTGACACGTCATTTTAGTTTTCTGCTTGAGGGACGGTCTCTTATCGCAACGTCAACAAACCTTTGACGTTCGCATTGTTCCAACAATGCAAACGTCAAAGGTTTGTTGACCTAAAAAACAGATTTGCTTCATTCCAGTTTTTAAAGACGGTGACAGTGGTTGTTTATTTTCAACACAATTATAATCCTTTCTTTTGAAAAGTTGTCATGCATTTCAGAAAAGTACCGAAAGATGGCAGTGAAGACGCATTAACAGACTTCTGAGTTTGGATTTACAAGAAGTGGAAAAATACATGAAGGAACGAGGAAATTAAGGGGGAGAAAAGGAGGAGGAGAAAGAAGAAAAACAAGCATAGAAAGAAGGAGGGAGGAGAATCTGAAAATAATTTTGATCGGTTATTTTTCATCCAACGTTAATTTTGACTCCACAGTATTGTTTCCTCCCAAACATCTTTCCAACAACAGAACAGAACTGGGACCAGGTCCAGAGAAATGGGTTAAGTTGACTGACCAATCTTGAAACTGAAACTACTGTGTGATAAAAAAAAAAAACCCAAAACAAACTGGTCTAAACCTTGAGTCGTAGTAGTTTTATTTTGAAAAACACACCCCTCATTTTTCTGATGGTCTTGTTGCCATGGTTTCCAAAGGAATATCTTCATCTTAAATCACAACATTATAATGGGACAACACACAGCAGCAGTCCCCAGTGAGCACAGCAAGAATGTGTGTGTTTGTTTCCATTCTTGTTTTCTTAATTAACTGAAACATCTTGCTGTACTTGAACTCATCAGGACATTTTGGACGTCCTCGTATTCCCCTGTCTTCTAACTGTTGTTGAGGTGATTGGTTCAACAATGTTTCTCAATTATATTTTAGAGTGCCCCCTACAGTGAAATTCAACTCTGCACCTTTATATTTATTTTTTGATCTGTATGAGTGACACCAGCATTTTGCATATGTAGCACTGTTGGTGATTACAGGTTGCTGTATTTTACAGCCTCGTAGCATAATGAGGCCTAAGTCATATATCATTGAAATATGACTTAGGCAATTAAGCTATGGGGCTATATACGATATATTAAATAGAACATAGAACATTGAAACCAATACTGAATAAAAGATTTTGGGAGATGGATCCTTTAAAGCACCAAAATAAAAAGGTCAAGCATGAAATAAATTGTCAAATGATTTCAGTTTAGATCACTATATTTCCTTTTCATTAGATTTAAATCTCTATAGAAATAAGGTTACCCACGTTAGGGAGCGTAAACAAATTAAATCACCGGAACACTTAATAAGGGACCGTAAACAAGTTACAATAAAATAAAAGTGTAAAGCATAGACATGACACGTTTTACTTATGCCCTATGTTCCAATTATCATTTGTTAACCAATAAATGCTGTTCATTGTTTGTACTTATTTGTTTGTAACCCTTTTTTTAGATGGATATTTATTAAAGTTCTTGTTATTACTACATCTTATCTACTGATTTAGGTTTATGGGTTTTTTTCTCTTTCTTGCTATTATCTATTCATGGTTATATTAACCCGGGTTACCCTGATTATCAATGTAGATCAATATAGTGAACTGCAATGCTGCCATCTAGTGACGTTCACACTCATATACAAACATTTTCCTCCTAACTACTTTGAGAGCACACAGCATTCAATGAAACCCAATCATTTCATGTGAACAATTCTTCCAGATCTCACCTTATTATTCCACAGTTGACCACAGTCAAAAGATGAATAACATTTAGGACAGATTAGACCTGGACACAGGGTCAGATCAGAATTGATCTTCGGACAGCTGGGAGCTGAGGTCTCATGGAGAACCTACAGCAGGGGTGTTCCTCAAGAGACAACATGAGGACAAAAGAAAAGAGTGTTTGAAATCAGTTTGTGGGTTATCACAGGATGTGTGGATAGGTGACGTGAAATTCTCTTTCACTGTGGCACCACATCACTTCCCTTTACTGAGGCTCATGCAGGAGTGGATGTCAATGTGACACAGGGCACCCCCTTTTAATCCGCCGTTTTTGTGGATCAGTCAGATTAGAATTGGCAACCCAAAGGTCCAGAACCCCTCCTAGGCTGACCACTGCCTGTTGAAGCCATACACGGCGTTGTAGGTAGCGATCTTGGCCCCGGTGTGGACAGTTTCTGGCCCATTGCCCAGCTTCACCACAGTGAAAACAGACATGAGAATCTTGACTCGGAGAAATACGTGATCTGGGTGGATTGCAGTTCTGCCAGGAAAGGCTTCCACGAGCCACACCACGACCTCTGGTGTTGTAGGATTGCGACTGCCACGGTTGCTGGGGGCCTGCAGGTCCTGCAGATGGATTTTGAATGGAAGTCACAGCCTGAAGGAGGGCAAGCTGAGTTTTATGGGTGGCCTCCTCTCTGTTCTTTTTCAACTTTGTCTTCTCAGTTTTATGTTGCTTTTCAGCATGGCATGCGTGTAAACGTGTCATTAGCAAACAAAGTCAGACATCAGCAGTAATATGAAATACACTTTTTACCATTACATGGTGCCATACTCAGACCACCTCAGTGGAACCTTCTGGGACCAAGTCCACTACTGAGAACCTGTTTGTCTTGGGAGACCCTACCAAGGACATTAAGCCCCAGACAGCGTAGCTCCTTGGTTTATCCGTTTGATTAAATCTTTCCACCAAAACACTGAACACAGCAAACTGGTGACAATGACCAGTAGGAGGTGCTCTTGTCCTTTGAGCTGCTACCCAGGATAAATTAGGAGTTTACTGCAAAGGGTCAGTTTGATGATTTTTTAAAATTAAGCAACACAATAAAATTATTAAAAGTGTCTTAGTAATGGATACAACTTAGTCAAATATAAAAAAATAACTTGACTTTTTGTGTTTGTTTTCATTAAAACAATAAATTCAATCAAGTAAAAACAAAATGAAACAATTTAACTGTTTTATTGGTAGAAAAAACATTGATCAAAGACTTAATCAGTAACATTAACAAAATAATGATTGGATGAAGGCCCTGAATAAACAAGGAACGCAGTAAAACAAGTAGAGAACAAGACTTAAACAAAACCTGGTCCACCTGGACTCAGTTCTGATCATTATCAACTCAAAACAAGGTCTGTACAAGACAAAGAACAAAGTCTGAAACTGAACAAAATATTTGTTGCCCAAGGACACTCCCATCTGACCTCAATGAAGTTATCCCTTGTTCCAGGGTACAGACTCGTCAACAGACCAACAGGCCTCAGCTGCAGGAACATGGACGGCAAAGCTGATGTCGTCCTCAGGAACAGAAGCAAGAACTTTTTGTTTTTTTTACAAAGCAAAAAAGTAGTGTAGTATGTGTGTGCTGACTCCTGCTGGTCAGTGACTGTCTAAAACAGTCTCAACTCTAACTGTTTTGACTGTGTTGTTTGTTTCAGGGAATGATTACAGCCCCAGCCTCAGGGTGGTGCTGGTGGGTCAGGAGAGAGTGGGCAAGAGTTCATCAGGAAACACCATCCTGGACAAAGAGACATTTGACCATAGGTTCTCCATGAGACCTCTGACACTGAGAAGTCTGGAGGACAATGCTGTGGTTGTGGGTCACACAGTGACGGGGGGGGGCGCTGTTTCTACAAGAAGAGTTCTAGCTTGTTCCACCACAAAAGCTCTAGAGTTTTCATCGTCATCATCTTCACCTTCATTTTCTTCTCCATCCTTGTTGTTTCTCTCATATTCGCTAAAAAGAGATGTTGTTTATGATTTTCACTCTTTACTTTGTCAACTTGTCCAACTTTGTCTACTTGTCCAAATGAGTTTAATCGTCTTATTTTGATCTGACCTTGTGTCCAATAAGATTATATCTGTGAGGAAAGCAAACTCCTTATCATTGTGACATTGTGAGACTGAGGAATGACTGAGGACAAAGGGGTAAGTCAAACATATTCCTGATGTGATCTGTCATTTTTATAGATTGACCTTTATTAACCCTGTCCCATAATTCCCTGTGTTATACTTACACTACACTACTTACAGGCCCAAGTTTTCAGGGTTCGTCTGATGTGTGTGTGGTCCTTTTCTTTCCCCTCCAGATGGGATGCTGTCTGCTCGGTGTTGCAGTGTCCTGATGACACTGACATTGTTTGTGCACAAACTCAGTGTCTCAGTTTCACCAGGACACTGTGTTTGAAAACTTGTGTCTACACCAACTGGCCTTTAGCAAAAGAGGTAAAAGGCAGAATAAAGAAACCACTACAAAACACATCACAAAAGGTTGGAACAAGAGGGAACACATGGTGGTGCCCTATGTATCGGGAGTATCAGAGAAACTACGTAAGATTTTCAGCAAACACAACATTCCTGTTTACTTGACAACACACTCAGACAGAGGTTGGTTCATCTTAAGGACAAAGTTCTTAGGGAAAACATTAACAATGTGGTCTATACAGTTCAGTGCAGTGAAGAATGTTCAGATCTGTATATTGGGGAGACCAAACAACCACTCTGCAAACACATGGCCCAGGACAGGACTCAGCAGTTTATCTCCATCTCACATAAAAGGGACACTGTAATCCAGGTTATTATAACCATAAATAGATAATAGCAAGAAAGAGAAAACACATAAACTTATATCTGTAGATAAGTCGTAGTAATAACAATATAATTTTAATAAATATCCATCTAAAATTAAAAGATTGACAAATAAGTATGAACAAAGAACCGCAAGTTTTGGTTGTCAATTGTTAGTTTAATTAAATAAACAATAATTGGTACATAAGGCATAAGTAAAACGTGTCATGTCTATGGTTTACACTTTTGTTTTACTGTAATTTGTTTACGGTCCCTTATAAAGTGTACCGGTGATTTAACTTGTATACGATCCCTAATGGGGTATAGGTTACAGCCAATCAAGACACCTGTAGCCGGGATTTTTGGGAAGAAGAAAGTTGAAGAAGAGGGAGGAAAAAAAAGAACAAGGCGGAGGAGACGAACATCACGAGAAAGAGAACAGTGGGAAAAGTCTAGATAATTTAATTTTGAAAGAGATATTTTTTGAGGAGGTTGCTGTATTTTTTTTCCTTCCACAATACTTGGAGTCAGAGGAGAGCAAGAGGTTCTAGAAGTTTCCATACCGCTGATGGACGTTCTGTGCAACGTCGAGACGGAGAACTAAGATGGCGGGCTACCCAAAGGAGAACGACATGGAGGATGTCTATGGATTCAACAAACAACCTACACTTGGAATATTCTGGATTCGTGGTAGGACTGTGAAAGTTTTTTTTTTTTCAATACTCCACGGATTAACTGGACTGGTGATAGACACTGACCGTGTGAAGTAAGACTGTATATGATTTTCTTATGTAATCGGGAAACTTCTCGTCGTTGTTGAAATTGGTATAGATAATAGATTAAACTCTAAAATAGGTCTAAACTTAAATTATATATTGAACAACCTAAAATAGGATAAACATTATTCCTATGGCCGGGGTGTCAAACTCATTTCACGGCCCGTGATGTAGATGTCAATCGGTCCGGACCATTAAAATTATAGGATACTACGCTATAATAATCAAAATATCATGTCTTTCTTTTGTTTTGGTGTAAAGAAGCACAAGAACATTGGGGGGATGGGCGTGGGGATAATTTAATGAGCAATCATTTTATAAAACATTTCATGAAACACCTCATATTTGTGTCGGAAGAAAGTATTCACCTGTCATATAAATGTTTAAGCTTCATACATGAAACATACATACTGTACATACTGAAAGTTTTTTTAAAAAAGTTGCATGAACAGTAGAAATCCACCACACTCTTTTGTAGTGAAGCTGCTGACTAACATTAAAATTGCACATTTTTTTGTCACCACAGTAAGGATTAATTTTCACAGAGCCGTATTCGGAGGTAAATTTGCCCTTCAAATCTGCATCACATTGCAAATCAATTAATTCTAGCTGGATGTCGACCGGCAGATCAGAAGCTTTAACTGTGAAAGGTGAGCAAAAAAACTGAAAATTCTGTCTCAAGTTCACCAAATAACTGAAAACGTTTCTCAAACTCTCATAGTAATCCTGCAATCTTGTCTTTGTGTTTCTTAAGCCCGGCGCACACGGGGAGGATTCGGCGCGCGCCGAATGCTCAGCGCCATCCGCGCGCGCTTATAGTACACGCGCACACGATGAGAATTCGGCTCACGTCTCGCTAGTAATTAGTTGATTTAATTTTAATGTTTTCTTATTTCCACAGCTTATTTCTGTGGAAATTTTAGGAATAATGAAAACAAAATGATGTAAAATGTGACAAAGTGAATATAAATTTTTCAATTCACACAAAATAAAACATGGAGAAGTGAAACACCAAATACTACTAGTATATTTTTCAGAAGACTGTATACCTCATAGTAAACAAACTATTTTTATTCTTCATGAAGAACAATCATATATATATATATTCATAGTCAACTATGTATAATTGACTTTTCCTTCCATGTGATTTGCCCATAAAAAATGTTTATCATGATATAGATTTAAGACAGGAAATTACAATTCCTACCTGTGTGCGCGAATTTCGTGGCAATTTCCTTTATCGCCTCTTCCCTCTTGTCCTTATCTTTAACATCGCCGAGACGAATGTCGAACAGGCAAGGATCGTCTTGACAAAGATCTACGAATTTATCTTCTCATAGTCTTCTCTATAGTCTCATTCAACAAGACGCTGCGGGCAGCCATATTATTGCGTCTTTGTAATAACGCATGCGCACAAATCATTTGTAGTGAGAAAGATGCTCACGAAATCGAGCAGGATCGATATTTTGCTCACGGCCTCAAGTGACCAAATGCTCACGGAAATTTGCGCGCACACGGTGAGAATCTGGCGCTGAGCAATCGGCGCGCGCCGAATCCTCCCCGTGTGCGCCGGGCTTTAGACGTTTCAAAGTGCCTTCTTAGATTATCCGCTGTGAACGCTGACGAGCGCCCCTTACTGCGATGATGAGTTCGCGGGCTACCGTTGCTTTGTGTGAAATCTACTATTGGTGCGTGCAAATAAACAAAAAACAAAACAGCGGGCGGCTGTGGCGTGCGGGCCGGTTCTAATACTAATCAAATATCATACCGCGGGTCATAGATTATCATTCGGGGGCCGTTTGACACGTGTCCTATAGAGATTTAGATCAAATCAAAGGGAATAAATGGTGATCTAAACTAAAGTCAATTGACAATTAATTTTCGCACTTGACCTTTTATTTTGCTATTTCAAAGGATCTATGTCCCTAACCCTAGTATTGTAATGGTCTATGTTCTATTCTCTACATAATCTGTTCATATAAAGCCGGCAGTTTAACTAACTCCATGTACCTGTGGTCTGTTAACTCTATACAAACTCAATCTCAGCTGCTCCTCTGAACCTAGACTGTAAAATATAGCAACCTGTAATCACCAACGGTGCTACAACACTCTGTCAGAGGACTCAGTTCAGTTTGGTCAGCCAACCTAACCCACTTCTGGTCCCAGTTCTGTTATGGTGGGCAGGTTTTTGGGAGTGAATGATACTGTTGTGTCAGTGAATAGTGCATGGAGAACCTTGGTCTGCAGATAATAATTTCCCTTGTATAACCCAGGAAATTATGGAACAGAGTTAATAAAGTTCAATCTATAAAATTGACAGATCACATCAGGAATGTTTGTCCCCCTATGCTTGACTTACTCCTTTCTGCTCAGTCATTCCTCAGTTTCACAATGTCACAATGACAAGGAGTTTGCTTTCCTTACTGATCTCACCTTATTATTCTAACACTGGGTTGAAAATATTGGTCGGCTGATGTTATTAGACATCTCCACAGTCAAAAGATGAATAACATTTAGGACAGATTGGGGCTGGACACAGGGCCGACATCAGCCCGTTGGTCTGAAGACTGAAGACATTTTGCTTGTCTTGGTCTAAGAGATGGACTCCTAGCCAGATATATACAGTAAGTATAGTCTGAAGTAAACTCCACATTTACCCTGTGTAGCAGCAAAGAACAAGAGCACCTCCCACTGGTCATTGTCAACAGTTTGCTGTGTTTAAAGTTTTGGTGGAGCGAATTTGATCTGATTTGAACTGATAAACCAAGGAGCTACGCTGTCTAATGTCCCAGGTAGGGTCTCCCAAGACAAAGAGGTCCTCAGTGACAGATCGGTTTAGTTTATTATATTTATTTGACAGGGACAATGAGACAAACAACAGGCAAACACATAACCGTTTTCGGAATTGAATTTTCAGTGTGAAACTGTTCGTCTTTCTGTCCCCAGTGATGAGCAGTTGTTGGGAAAATTCCCACAGATGATTTGATGAACACAGTGAAGTACGCATTGGTGTCAAAGATCATCTCTGGATCAGTTCTGACTGGCCGTTCTGCCTCAGCACCGTTGGTGTTCTGTTACCCAGTCTGACTGGAATCTTGGATTCTACTGTTATCCCTGTGTCAAATCATTGTGTGGTTGACGGAGCTAATAACCTGCTTTCACACTAATATTTTGCTAGATTTTTTTTCAGTACAGCAGATGAGTCTGGACCAGGGGTGCCCAATAGGTAGATCAGGATCTACCAGTAGATCTCTAAAAACATGCTTGTAGATATAATAAATAATAGTAATGAAACTGAGAAATATGTGTATTTCAAGATGCTAATCACTGAGCTAAAGTGACAATAATATAGGTATTGAGTCAGACAGTGTAACATAGTGTATATGCTAATGTAGAGAGTAAGATATCCAGTTTATATGGGTAAATATATTTAGACTCTTCAATCTAGGTCGATCACTTCAGCCTGGTCATTTGAAAAGTAGCTCATAAGACAAAAAGTGTGGACACCCGTGGTCTGGACCGTCTTCAGGGTCTGAAGATGTTGGAGAAGTTTCTGTGTCCTGGTGTCTGTGAACACACCCTCATCCTGTTCACCTGCCCTATGACCCCAACCACAGGTGAGGTAGGGCCACAGGTGAGCAGCAGGTGGCAGCCCTCGGTATTCTTCGGCTGTAAGCTACGAGACAATGCGCAGACGTGTAACATTTTTGACCAAGAGTTGCTGGTGTTATACTTAGCGACACGTCATTCTAGTTTTCTGCTTGAGGGGTGGTCTCTTTTTGCAACAACGTCAACAAACCTTTGACGTTCGCAATCTCGTTAGTGACCGAGCTGTGTTCATGGAACCAGTTGGCAGCAGTCTGTGAGTTTAACATAGACATCACTAAGACATCTCCTAAAAAATAGAGTTGCTTCATTCCAGTTTTTAAAGACGGTAACAGTTGTTGTTGTCAACACAATTATAATCCTTTCTTTTGAATAGTTGTCATTAGGGCTGGGTGGTATACCGTTGGCACCGGTTTACCAGTCATTTTTATTACATGAATTTTGCATTTACCCCCATACCTGTGTATGCTATATGTCGGGAACACATAATGGCGGAACGTTGCACAGCGGTAGATCGAACGGGGTAACAGTGTAGCACCAAACAAACCAACTGTGCATGAGAGCAGTAATAGTGGTGGCAGTACAGTGAGTTGAGTGGCCGGAGAGAATGGAGGGCGAAAAGGATAACACACTCATTCCAAAAAAAGGAGTGGTGTCTGTCGTGTGGAGGTACTTTGGTTTTGAGAAATTGGACTCGGACCAAACACGCATAATCTGCAAATGTTATCGAACTACTGTTTTAGCCGCAGGAGGCAACACAAGCAATTTGCTTCACCACCTCCGCCACAATCATATCCTGGACTACGAAGATTGCATGAAAGTAAAATCTGCATTTTCTCCCCAGTCTCTGCGTAACGTTGGCACTGCAGCCCAAAACACTACACAGACGTTCCTGGTAGGCGCGTTTGCTAAAGGGGTCGTGTATGATAAGAAAAACAAACGGTGGAATGATATTACCAACTCTCACACTCCACTTAGCCAAAGACATGCACCACAGCCTTTAAATTTACTTTTTATTATTGGTTGTGTATTGTTCCTATAGTACAGAATAAGCCTGCTAGCTAAGTTGCACTTATGTTTTTGATATTTGAATACAGTGCACTGCTCCTGGATTCGAGCAATACTATTACTTATGGAAGTTGCATATTTTTTGTTTACTTTAATTATTTGTTTAAATGTGTGTAGGCCTTCAAACCTCAAAGTCTGTATGGATGCAACTTGTTTAAGAAGGTGTGGTTGTTTATGAAATATTCACTTTGCATTCACAGGGGGCACATCTCTCTTACATTGCAGTCATCTTTAAATTATGTTTTCAAGTTGCGCAATAACGAATTCTGTAATTTTCTTCAACTGTCTGGATCATTCATTCTGATTTCTGCACCTCATTATAATTATGAGTGCCTGACACTCAATTCTTTGTGAACAGCAACATTTTGTGGAACCAGTAAAACCAGGGTTAATAAGTATTAATAACTATAATTATTTTCTTAACCATTAGGAATTGGGGTTAAACATCCACTTAAAAACCAATATCGTCAAATACCGTGATACCGTGATATCAATTTTTGGTCATACCGCCCAGCTCTAATTGTCATGCATTTCAAAAATGTACAGTGGTGACCCATTAACAGACTTCTGACTTTGGATTTACAAGAAGTGAAAAAAAACATGTCAGAACGAGGAAAATAAGGGGGAGAAAAGGAGTCGAATAAAAGGGGGAGGGGAAAGGAGAAAAACAAGCATAGAAAGAAGGATCGGTTATTTTTTATCCAATGTTATTTTTTACTCCACAGTATTGTTCCTGGGACCAGGACCAGAGAAATGGGTTAAATTGACTGACCAATCTTGAAACTACTGTGATAAAAAGAAAACCAAACTGGTCTCTTCTAATCCTTGAGTCCAAGTAGTTTTATTTTGAAAATGAAACATCTAATTTTTCTGATGGTCTTGTTGCCATGGTTTCCAATGGAATATCTTTATCTTAAATCACAACATTATAATGGGACAACACACAGCAGCAGTCCTCAGTGAGCACAGCAAGAATGTGTGTGTGCATGTGTGTGTTTCCATTCTTGTTTTCTTAATTAACTGAGACATCTTTCTGTACTTGAACTCAACAGGACATTTTGGACGTTCTCATTTTCCTCTGTCTTCTAACTGTTGTTGAGGTGATTGGTTCAACAATGTTTCTCAATTATATTTTAGAGTGCCCCCTACAGTGAAATCCAACTCTGCACCTTACATTTATTTATTGATCTGTATGAGTGACACCAACATTTTTCATACAATTCCCTGATTATCAATATAGATCAATAAAATGCTGCCATCTAGTGACGGTCACGCTCATATACAAACATTTTCCTCCCAACTACTTTGAGAGCACACAGCATTCGATGAAACCCAATCATTTCATGTGAACAATTCTTCCAGATCTCACCTTATTATTCTAACACTGGGTTAAAGATATTGGTCGGCTGATGTTATCAGACATCTCCACAGTCAAAAGATGAATAACATTTAGGACAGATTAGACCTGGACACAGGGTTAAACTCAATTGGACAAGTAGACAGAGTTGGACACGTTGACAAAGACAAAACAGTAAAGAGGAAAATCACAAACAACATCATTTTCTAGCAAATATGAGAGAAACAACAAGGATGAAGAGGAAAATGGAGGTGAAGATTATGATGATGACAACTCTGGAGATTTTGCGGCTAGAACTCTTCTTGTAGAAACAGCGCCCTCCCTGGGAAACCTGTTCTACCTTCTTCAGCAGTTCTTCCACCTGATCCCTGTTCTCCAACTCCCTGTTGTTGAACACCTGGTACAGGCCACTGCACCTCTGAAGAACCTTCTGCAGGTTCTGGTCTCCTTGAACAAACTCCCTAATGTCCATGTCTTCCAGCCTGTCTCCGTAGGTGAAGAGGATAATGGTGTGTTTACAGACATCAGGACACAGAATCTTCTCCAATCTCTTCAGACCCTGGCGCTCCTGCTCAGTGAACCTCCCCAGCTGGACACAGAGGAGGAAGACGTGAGGACCTGGAGAGCTCAGCTCCACGGCCCGCTCCAGTTCAGCCTTCACTTGATCTTCAGACAGCTGGGAGCTGAAGAGACCAGGAGTGTCCACCACTGACACTCTGTGACCCAGAACCACAGCATTGTCCTCCAGACTTCTCAGTGTCAGAGGTCTCATGGAGAACCTACAGTCAAATGTCTCTTTGTCCAGGATGGTGTTTCCTGATGAACTCTTGCCCACTCTCTCCTGACCCACCAGCACCACCCTGAGGCTGGGGCTGTAATCATTCCCTGAAACAAACAACACAGTCAAAACAGTTAGAGCTGAGACTGTTTTAGACAGTCACTGACCAGCAGGGGTCAGCACACACAAACTACACACACCTTGTTTGTTTGTTTGTTTTTTTTCCTAATCACTCTCCAACCTTTTAGAATAGTACAGTCCTATATTGTCATTCTACAGTGGGGGATGATGGTGTGTTTACAGACATCAGGACACAGAATCTTCTCCAACCTCTTCAGACCCTGGCGCTCCTGCTCAGTGAACCTCCCCAGCTGGACACAGAGGAGGAAGACGTGAGGACCTGGAGAGCTCAGCTCCACGGCCCGCTCCAGTTCAGCCTTCACTTGATCTTCAGACAGCTGGGAGCTGAAGAGACCAGGAGTGTCCACCACTGACACTCTGTGACCCAGAACCACAGCATTGTCCTCCAGACTTCTCAGTGTCAGAGGTCTCATGGAGAACCTACAGTCAAATGTCTCTTTGTCCAGGATGGTGTTTCCTGATGAACTCTTGCCCACTCTCTCCTGACCCACCAGCACCACCCTGAGGCTGGGACTGTAATCATTTCCTGAAACAAACAACACAGTCAAAACAGTTAGAGCTGAGACTGTTTTAGACAGTCACTGACCAGCAGGGGTCAGCACACACAAACTACACACACCTTGTTTGTTTGTTTGTTTTCCTAATCACTCTCCAACCTTTTAGAATAGTACAGTCCTATATTGTCATTCTACAGTGGGGGACTACAATGAAATACCAGGTTACAGGAGCAGAAGTCTCCACGACTACAACCCAAATCACATTGCACTGTACAGTATTTTTAGGGTTTTTTTTTGGCAATAAATAATGGTCCAGACAGAGAGCAAGGATTAAATGTTTTATTATTCAATGTGTTGTAGTAGGACAAAGAATTTGCTGGAAACTGACGTGAGTTTAAAACAGACTTTATTCACTGAAGTGCAGAATTAAACTGAAGTGCATTACTGGCACAACAACCAAAGTCCTGAAACCCCGCCCTCATCGCGAGGACCTGTAGGGTGAGAGGTGTCCTCTAAAGTGCCTGCCACAGTGTCATTAAAAAAAAAAATCTGAATTTAATTCAGAACTTTATCTGTAGATATGTTCCTCCTGCTGACATTGATCTTTCTCTGTTCACATCTACTGAATAACACACATCTCCTCCCGAATCACATTAATCAATCCTGCTACAGCTCCTCCTATACCTCCCGCTGCAGCACCCACTACAGCTCCTGGTACAGCTCCAACTCCACCAGCAATTGCACCTGCCCCAGCTCCAAGCCCAGCTCCACTGGCCAATCCGGCACCAAAAACAACTCCAACCTTCTTTAAAGCCCGGATGAAAGTATTGTCCCGTTCAGCTCTGGCTGTTGCTTCACTGAAGCTCATGTTTGGATTTTTCTTCATCAGTTCCTTCTTCTCTTCTTCTATGGCTCTTTGAGCCTCTTTGAAGATAGAACAGCTGTAGAAGTTTCCTACGTTGTTGTGGATCAGTGAGTTGATTTTCCTGACCAGCTCTCTGACCTGAGTCTTGTCTTCACTGTAGTTGTCAAACACATGGTATCCTCCCTTACACTGGAGGGCAAACTTTTTCAGTGGTTCACTGTCATGGATGAAATCTTCCATTGACACTCCATTTCTCTTCAATTCGTCCCCGTGGGTAAACAGCACCATCATGTATTTAGAGGCTTCATCTCCAAACATCTTCTGAAGGATCTTCACTGTTTCTTTTTCTTCCTCTGTGAATCTGGTAGGCTGCATCACAACCAGGATCACATGAGGACCAGGGGCAGACAATGAGATGCATTGTCCGATCTCCTCCACTATATCTTCATTCGGTCTCTTGGTGTCATGAAGACCTGGAGTGTCAACAACAGTCAGCTGATATCCTTCAAACTCTGCTGTTTCCTTCTCACAGGTTTGTGTCAATGATGATGGAGAGGGCTTGGATTCAAACGCCTTTTTTCCCAGGATTGTGTTTCCCGACCTGCTCTTCCCAACTCCAGTTTTTCCAACCAGAACAATCCTCAGTTCTGGTTTTTCTGACCCTGTTGGAAAAACATAAAATCTTGTCTGTTACAGAAACATATAAAATGCTGACTCTACAACTGAGAATTCTCCGAACTCTTTGAACACAAACACAACTCGCATTCAAAGAAGATGTTACAATAGAAACAAGAGCTGGTCAACAAGGACACTGTGGTCTGTGAAAGTTCTCATCATCCTGGTGGTTTCAGCTTCACTCATTTAGAGTGAATTCTGGACTGGTGGGATTCTCCAGTTGTTCAATCCTAGTTGGTTGAATATCTGGAGATTCTGATCAAATTAAAAATCTTGTTGATTGAAGGTTGAAGGTACTATTGATGGGAGTGGACCTCAGGACCACATGGTCCAAAGTGTTGAGACACTTCAAAACAATTTCCTGTTTATCAGTGGAAAAAAGACAGAAAGAGTTCAAGACTGGACCAAGTCTCTAAAACCCTAAAAGAATCCAATAGATCAGAATAAAGTCAGACCAAGATCACAAACAGTGAGGAACAAGTCTTTCAGGGATTTGACAGATTTACAACCAGGACATGATCCAGACTGAAGGAGCTGAGACTGAGGCTGGTACCAGGACCAAGAGACGGGTTGTGATGGAAGGCATATATTTGTATTTATATAAAGATATATATATATATATAGGTTTATTAACCAGTTTATTAACTAATAAATAAATAAGGTAAAAACAGGTACTTTTTGGTCTAATATTATAGAAGTAAATGTTTTACTGAAACCAACTTTGTTGCAGTACTGAAGTAAATATAAATTTGAGGTCAATTTAAAGTAAACATGAATAAATTCGTAAAACTCACCCAGACTTTGGTACACAGACACAGACATGTTTTTTTCTTCTTTCTCCTCCGTCTCTGTCTCTGGTTGTCGAGCATCTGATAAGAACTTTCACGTTCCTTGGTTTTTATACCGTTGCCCAGAGGCAGGTATGAGGAAGTATGTGGAACAGCTGAAGAACGGATCCATGAACCAGTTCATAAATCCACTCTTCTATACTGACTGTGTCAACTGTTGTATTCCAGGTCTGATTTATGAACAGATTAGATCATCCTAATTCCAACAGCAGAAGGTTGTGACCAGTGTCTTCAGACAGTTGAGAACTCTAACCCTAACCACACATTTTTAAGACATTTAAACTGAACCTATATGGTGACGTCTTTTCCTGTTGTCTTTTAGTCATAATTTCTGTGACACACACTGACCACAGGGGGCAGCAATGACACCATCAGCTCTTGTTTCTCTGTAAGCTACAACTTATGTTTTCTATGAACTTTGGTGTGGACAAAGATCTCCATCAGTACCTCACACAGTAAAGTAAACATCAGATGAACTGTGTCTATAAACTCATCTTTGTTTCTCCTGTTCCTATCCTGCTTTCTCATTGGCTGGAAGCAGTGGCATTAATGGGCGATGATGTCTGATTTGGTGGATTGTAGACGAGCTCCCTGCTTCACTTGGGATCTTGTTTCCACGGCAACAGTCTCTCCCTCACACAGACCTGGCTGTGCACACAGGCTACGGTTCTGTGTAAAATGAACGTCTCATCAATGAAACACAGAATGTAAAGAGAAGAGAGAAACTCTCCTCTGGGTTTGACTCACACTCCTCTCAGCAGAGCCAGTAATGAGAAGTCTTTTATTTGTGTTTGAAGGATGAAGAACCTCCTCCTCCAGAATGTCAGGAGGGAGTGGGGTTGTTATTGTTATTGATTTATGTCAAAGTTTGTTTCAATAAAAACATGTTTTAAGTGAGGAGGAGCAACAGCAGACGTGACTCTCTGAGCCTAAATCACTGGATGGAGACACAGATGTAGAAAACATAACATAACATTTGACACAGGCAATAGAGAAGACTGCATATATGAACTTGTTCATGGATAATTTCCACAGCTGTTGTACTTCCACAAACCTGCCACTGGGAGGCCTGTTTAACAAGAGAGAAAAAAGAAAGTTCTGGTGTAAATCAGAAATTGAGACTGAAGAGAAAGAAGAAAAAGATGTCTGCGTCCAAGAACCAAAGTCTAGGTTCGTTTTACGAATTTATTGACTTCGAGCAGGAAATACTTCAACTTTAAATTTACTTCAGTACTGCAACAAAATTGTTTTCAATTAGGCAAACATTTACTTTCATCATTTGAACTGACACGACCTGAACCGGACACAGGCACAGAGTAGCGTTGTCAAACAGCAGGCTTTATTGAGCACCAGTCAGAAGATAACCTCATCTAATTACAGGAAACAAAAAGTCACTCCTGAAAACTGGAGGCTCACTATTCAAATTACAGAAAACAAAATTCACTTCTGAGGAGAAAAAAGGCAAAAGGGCTGAACTGAAAATCTATGGCTAAAAACCACTAACTGAACTAAGAAAACTACAAATCAAAATCACTACTGAGAGGAAAAGGCAAGAACCGGCAAGACGACAAGAAAAACTATGACTGTAGACTTTGAAAGGATGGAGTGAATGCAGGAGACGAAACACAAGACAATGGGAGACACAGACAATATATATATACACACAGGGTAATAGGGAGCAGGTGGAAACAATCAGGACAGGCAGAACAATAAAAAAAAACAAAATAAAACAGGAAATGACAAGACTGAAACCCAACTTGACCTCACCGTGTGACAATCTCATATTTTCTCTGAGACTGAGACCCTCATCATGTTGACTGTCCAATGTCTGAACAGTAGTTCTTTTTACTGCTGTTTTCTTTCATCTCTGTGTTTGTCAGCTCAGGTCTAAAATATGACCTTTCTTCAACAATGAAAACGAAAGTATTCTGAAACTCCTGATATCAGTCAGAGGAAAACAATAGATGTTGTTGAAGACAGTTAAAGTGGGAGGTGGTTCAGAACTGGGTCCACAGAGAAACCTGAACAAACAAGGAACGCAGTAAAACAAGTACAGAACAAGACTTAAACAAAACCTGGTCCACCTGGACTCAGTTCTGATCATTATCAACTCAAAACAAGGTCTGTACAAGACAAAGAACAAAGCTTGAAACTGAACAAAATATTTGTTGCCCAAGGACACTCCCCTTGGCCTTAATGAAGTTATCCCTTGTTCCAGGGTACAGAGTCTTCGACAGACCAACAGGCCTCAGCTGCAGGAACATGGACGGCAAAGCTGATGTCGTCCTCAGGAACAAAAGGAAGAACTTTTTTTTCTTTTTTTACAAAGCAAAAAAGTAGTGTAGTATGTGTGTGCTGACCCCTGCTGGTCAGTGACTGTCTAAAATAGTCTCAGCTCTCACTGTTTAGACTGTGTTGTTTGTTTAAGAGAATGATTACAGCCCCAGCCTCAGGGTGGTGCTGGTGGGTCAGGAGAGAGTGGGCAAGAGTTCATCAGGAAACACCATCCTGGACAAAGAGACATTTGACTGTAGGTTCTCCATGAGACCTCTGACACTGAGAAGTCCGAAGGACAATGCTGTGGTTCTGGGTCACAGAGTGACCTGCAAATGTTCTTCAAAAATGCAGTGTCCTGTACCAGGTGTTCAACAACAGGGAAGTGGAGAAAAAGGATCAGGTAGAAGAGCTGCTGAAGAAGGTAGAAAAGGTTTTCCCTGGTGAGGGCGCTGTTCCTACAAAAAGAGTTCTCACTTGTTCCACAACAAAAACTCCATTGTCATAATCTTCACCTTCATTTTCTTGTTCATCCTTGTTGTTTCTCTTAAACGTTTTTTTAAAAAGTGATGTTTATGATTTTCCTCTTTGTCAACTTGTCCAACTCTGTCTGCTTGTCCAACTGAGTTTAATCGTCTTATTTTGATCTGACCCTGTGTCCAGGTCTAATCTGCCCTAAATGTTGTTTATCTTAAATTATTATCTGCAGACCAAGGTTCTCCATGGACTCTTCACTGATCCAACAGTATCATTCACTCCCCAAAACCTGCCCAACATAACAGAACCGGGACCAGAAGTGGGTTCAGGGATGGCAATAGGAAATTTTGATTTCAGCTGAAATGTCTGGGGGTCCAGCGAAGATGATTTCGCAAAAGCAGATCCCAAAGAATAATTACTCCGACGAAGTCCTAGGTTTTCTGAATGCTTCTTCACTTTAGGTGTGTGATCTATTAGTGCTACACAACCACGAGAACCATAGTTTATCACATCACTGCAGTAAACTAAAAAGGCCTTTCCGGGCAAGTTGCACTTCTTCAAAAACTGGCCAAGTGTCTCGCTTATTTCCTTGATTTTCTTTCCAATTTTCACTGTCACTGTCACTTTTAGTTCGAGCCATTCCCAGCGGAACTTATTCTTAACATCTCTTTCAATTTGATGAAATGAAATGTGCATTCTCATTGGTGGATTCTATATTTAGTAGCCAATCACAGCTCCGTGTACAAAATAACTTGTACTTCTTTCCGGAAAAGTTTTACTTCCGGCTTTAACAAGAACGTTTAACATAGATAAACATCGTTTTTTTCGGCACAATTTTGATGTGAAAATTACCATATCCTTGGTGACAGCAATAAATATAGGTAACTCACCCCCCCTAAAATTTTCTCAACGGATTTGGACGTTTCACAAAAATGACCAAATTCATTTTCAAATCGGCGGAAGATTGCCATCCCTGGGGTTAGGTTGGCTGACCAAACTGAACTTCTAAAATAAACTCCTTTCTTTCGTTCACACCTCTCTCAAAACACCTGTCCTCTTTGTCCAAAATATGCGCATCTGAGTCCTCTGACAGAGTGTTGTAGCACCGTTGGTGATTACAGGTTGATATATTTTACAGTCTAGGTTCAGAGGAGCAGCTGAGATTGAGTTTGTATAGAGTTAACAGGCCACAGGTACATGGAGTTAGTTAAACTGCCGGCTTTATATGAACAGATTATATAGAGAATAGAACGTAGACGATTAATCTAAGAAGAAGTAGAGCTGGGCGGTATGACCAAAAATTGATATCACGGTATTTTTAGGTTCCAGCAGCAGGGACAGACTGAATTTTCACATGAGATCTAAGGCGTTTTGAGCTGGAACCGGAAATCCCATCCAAGTGAGATCAGCACTGGCGTGAAATCAGCACTGACCCAGTCAATGAACCTGTCTGACATGAACCAGGATGGTTAGCAGAGGTCGTGTCCTTCATTGGTGATCTGAAATCGACATATACATACCATATTTTTCGGACTATGAGATGTGTATAAGAGACAGGTTTGTCAGCCACAGCAGATGGACAGTACAGTCTTACCTCAGCTGTCAGGACACACTCCCTGTCATGGTCTGTGTGACAGCCGAGCTGAGGCAGTCTGCTGGAGTAGGAGACGGCTGTCTGTCCACTGTGGAGTGGAGACACAGATTGGAACTAGTTACCTTAGTGTTTCACATAGTTGGTAGTTAGTGGATTAACTGTTTACTATCTGTCTCTTATACACATCTAGATGTGTATAAGAGACAGCTCTTCTTCATCAGCATCGGCTCTACATCTAAAGGCTTCAGCGAGACAAGTCGGACTAGACTGGAGACAAACAGCGCACTTTGTGTTGAATTTTAATCTCTAATGGACAGATTTGTCTGCCTGCGAGTCAGCGTCTCCGGGCTGTCTCTCTTCTCCTCCTGTGAAGAACTGAGGAACATTTTCTTCTCAGATGTGTATAAGAGACAGTGACTGGGCTCCATCTAGTTCTTCACCCCTAGATCACAACCCCTGTGTTGTTCCTGTTGCCTCTGTCTCCTGCTCATCCTCTCATGATCCTGTTTGGGAGCCCAAGGTAGGAGCTCCTGAACGCTACGCAGGAGATCCTGAAGGATGTGGCCCGTTTCTCACCAACTGCAGTATCCTGTTTGCTCTGCAACCCAAAACTTTTTGTTCTGAGGCAGCGAAGGTAGCCTTTGCTGTTAACCATCTCACTGGGAGGGCTCGATTGTGGGGGACAGCTGAGTGGGATAGACAGACACCCGCCTGCTCCTCATTCCAGGAATTCTCTCGAGAGCTTTGTAAGGTCTTTGGTCCTGCAAAGCAAGGTCCAGATGTGGATTGCTGGAGCTTCGTCAGCGTTCTGGTACAGTATCAGACTATGCAATAGATTTTCGCATTAGGGCCAGGCACAGTGAGTGGAACGAGGCAGCCCTGTGTGAGGCTTTTCTTCGCGGACTCAATTCTGACATTAAGGATGAGCTGGTTTCCCATGATCTCCCTACTACTCTGGACAGGATAATAGATCTAACCAGTCGCATTGACCGACGCATTCGGGCTAGAGACATGGAGCGGCGCCGTCAAACACAGAGGTTTCGACACATGACAAGAGGGGTTCCTGATGAGGAGTCAGTTCAGCAGGACAGAGGAGAGGATCCTGAACCCATGCAGGTGGGCCGGTTTCATCTCTCCCAGAAGGAGCGAAGACGCCGTCAAGTCCAGAAATTATGCTTATACTGTGGACAGTCGGGACATTTTTTGTCTAAGTGTAGAGTGAAAGGGTCAGACTCATCAGTAGTGGAGGGAGTGCTGGTGAGTCCTACTTATTCTTCTCTCCATCCACGTAAATATTTGTCTGCGAAGTTAATGATCACAGGTAACGCTCTTACTGTCAATGTTTTATTAGACTCTGGATTAGATGCCAACATAATAGATTCTGGTTTGACACAACGTTTGGGCCTGGAGCGATGCCTTTTGAGTAGACCGACTCCAGCACGTGCATTAGACGGACATATATTAGGCACTGTTACTCACCTTACTGAACCTGTCACATTGTTAATTTCTGGCAACCACCAAGAGACTATTCAGTTCCATGTTTTGTCATCTCCTGACCACCCTGTCATTTTAGGGTTACTGTGGCTCATAAGACACAATCCACATGTGGATTGGGCCACTGGTGTTATTTTGCAGTGGCCAGAGACCTGTCACCAGTCGTGCCTGAAGGGGGCCATGGCTCCGCAGATTTCCTGCTTGCCCGTCTCGGCATCCGACCTGGCCAAAGTTCCGAGAGAATGTCACGACCTGAAGCAGGTTTTTGACAAAGCCAAGGCATCTGCTCTACCTCCCCATCGGCCATACGACTGTCCGATTGACCTTTTGCCCGGAACCAGTCCTCCCAGGGGGCGCCTGTATTCACTTTCCTTTCCTGAGAGTGAGGCCATGGAGACCTACATTAATGACTCTTTGGCAGCAAGGCTTATCCGACCATCTTCTTCACCAGCAGGAGCTGGCTTTTTCTTTGTTAAGAAGAAGGATGGCTCCTTGCGTCCATGCATAGATTTCAGAGGACTTAATAAGGTCACAGTAAGGAATCGCTATCCCCTTCCATTGATGACTTCTGCTTTTGAGTTATTGGAGGGGGCGTCAATTTTTACCAAACTCGACCTCCGTAACGCTTACCATCTGGTGCGTATCCGAGAAGGAGATGAGTGGAAGACGGCCTTCAATACTCCAACAGGTCACTACGAGTACTTAGTCATGCCCTTTGGCTTAACCAACGCTCCAGCTGTTTTTCAGACTTTGATCAATGATGTTCTTAGAGATATGCTCAATAAGTGTGTTTTTGTTTATCTTGACGATATTCTGATCTTTTCCCGTTCAGAGTCTGAGCATATATACCAGGTTCGCACTGTTCTCCAGCGCCTTCTTCAGAACTCCCTTTATGTCAAACCAGAGAAGTGTGAGTTTCATGTTTCTTCCACCACTTTCCTAAGGTACATTATACAGGAGGGCAGCATCCAGATGGACCCGAGCAAGGTCTCAGCTGTGGCAAATTGGCCCAGACCCGACACTCGGAGACAACTTCAACGGTTCCTGGGGTTTGCCAATTTTTATCGGCGATCAGTTCCATTGCTGCTCCTCTATCTGCCCTTACTTCCACCAAGATCCCCTTTCACTGGTCCCCAGCTGCAGAGAGCGCTTTTCAGACTCTTCGTACTCACTTCACATCCGCTCCCATCCTACAGATGCCGGACCCGGAGAGACAATTTATTGTGGAGGTAGACGCTTCTGATATGGGTGTTGGGGCAGTTCTCTCGCAGAGGAGTGCAAAGGACCACAGACTCCATCCCTGCTCCTTCTTTTCCCGTCGCCTTAACCAGGCTGAGCAGAATTATGACGTTGGAAACAAGGAGTTGTTGGCTGTAAAGTTGGCTTTGGAGGAGTGGCGTCAATGGCTTGAGGGTGCTAAGCAACCATTTTTGGTCTGGACCGACCACAAGAATTTGGAGTATTTGCATTCAGCCAAGAGACTTAATTCACGGCAGGCGAGGTGGGCCCTCTTTTTCACTAGGTTTAATTTTTCACTCTCTTATCGACCCGGTTCGAAGAACTGCAAGCCAGACGCTCTCTCCAGGCAGTTCTCAGCAGAGGAGAGGCTAGTTTCCTCTGGTGACACGATCCTTCCCCCCATCCTGTTTATTGGCCACAATTACCTGGGACATAGAGGAGAGGGTTAAGAAGGCAGCAGGTAAGCACTTGCCCAAACTGTGTCCTGCTAATCGTCTGTTTGTTCCACCCAGACTCTGTACAGAGGTTCTGCAATGGGCACATAGTTCCAAGCTGGCCTGTCACCCTGGAGCGCGCCGAACCACAGAGGTTCTGCAGCAGAGGTTTCTGGTGGCCATCTTTGAGGAGGGATAGTTTCCAGTTCGTTCATGCCTGTGCCACTTGCTGCCGGTCTAAGCCATCAAATCGGGCACCGGCTGGATTGCTTCAACCCCTTTCTGTTCCTCATCGTCCTTGGTCCCATATATCTCTGGACTTTGTGACCGGGTTGCCACTCTTGGGGGGCAATTCGGTGATTCTCACGATAGTGGACCGTTTTAGCAAGATGGCTCATTTTGTTGCTCTGCCGAAGCTTCCCTCTGCTAAGGAGACAGCACAGCTGGTGCTACAGAATGTTTTTAGGATCCATGGTCTACCTCTAGATGTGGTGTCAGATCGGGGACCCCAGTTTACCTCAGTCTTCTGGCGAGAGTTTTGTTTATTGATTGGTGCTTCCGTAAGTCTTTCTTCAGGCTTCCATCCCCAGTCCAATGGGCAGACAGAGAGGGTGAACCAGATTCTGGAGACTACCCTTCGCTGCATCTCTTCAGAACAACCTTCTGCTTGGTCAGAACGCCTCCTGTGGGTGGAGTATGCACACAACACCTTGACCAGCTCTGCCACAGGTCTCTCACCTTTTGAGTGCGCCTATGGTTATCAACCTTCCATTTTTCCTGTCCTAGAGAATAAGGGTCTCTTGTCCCTCGGTGCTGTCCTTCATCAGACGATGCAGAAGGACCTGGACTCGGGCCCGTGCTGCCTTGTTAAGAGCGCAGGCTCAATACACCACTCACGCCAATCGTCGTCGATCGAGGGCTCCTCCCTACACTGTGGGTCAGAGGGTATGGTTGTCCACTAAGGATCTTCCTCTTCGTACAGACTCAAAGAAGTTGGCTCCCAGATTTGTTGGACCATTTACTATTGAGAGAGTCATTAATCCGAACGCTGTCCAGTTAAAGTTGCCACGGACTATGAGAGTTCATCCAACTTTTCATGTTTCCCGACTCAAGCCCGTTCAGGAGAGCCCCCTCTCCCCTGTCACACCCCCCGCACCTCCTCCTCACAGTATTGATGGAGGTCTTACCTATACTGTTCGACGTATACTTCGGGTTCGCCGGAGAGGAAGAGGGCTCCAGTATTTGGTGGACTGGGAGGGTTACGGTCCTGAGAAGAGAACTTGGGTTCCATCCTGCTACATTCTGGACAAATCATTGATCCGGGATTTCCATCAACAGCAGAAGAAGGACTCATCTAGGCCAGGGCCTTCCCGGCCTCCCTGTTCCCCTAGTAGTGGTTACTTCCGTTCTTCTCGTATAGATGATGGTGACCTTTCTGAAGAATATTGATAGTTCCTCCTAACTTTTCTGGTTTATTTCGTTGCAGGCTTGTGGACGTCAGGAGCCGTCCTTGTGGGGGGGTACTGTCAGAACTGCTGGGGCTCTGCAATTGCCTTGATCAGATGCACCTGGTTGTTTTTTCCAAGCTGACACTGATGAGCACACAGGGTTTAAAAGCAGTGGCCTTACTCACCGTGGTGTCGGATTGTTTTTCCTGGTTGGAGCGTTAGGACGTTCACGTCGTACTTCAGTTCGGGTTTTTGAGACATCTGTTTTGTTTGCAGTCCTTATTAGATTTCTTAAGTATTTTTTCCCCTATGGACGAAGTCCTGTTTTTTGGATCCTGTAGATTTATTTGTTCATAGACATTTTTTATTTAGGATCTTTTTCAGTTTTGGACTTGGTTTTCTGCCTGTTATTAATTAAACCCTTTACGAACTTCAGTTCCTGCTTTTGATTTTTTTCCTGGATGTTGCATTTGGGTTCAAGCCTGAGAAGACCGTGACATTCTCTGAGACTCCCTCATCATGTTGACTGTCCAATGTCTGAACAGTAGTTCTTTTTACTGCTGTTTTCTTTCATCTCTGTGTTTGTCAGCTCAGGTCTAAAATATGACCTTTTTAACAATGAAAACGAAAGTATTCTGAAACTCCTGATATCAGTCAGAGGAAAACATTAGATGTTGTTGAAGGAAGTTAAAGTGGGAGGTGGTTCAGAACTGGGTCCACAGAGAAACCTGAACAAACAAGGAACGCAGTAAAACAAGTACAGAACAAGACTTAAACAGAACCTGGTCCACCTGGACTCAGTTCTGATCATTATCAACTCAAAACAAGGTCTGTACAAGACAAAGAACAAAGCTCGAAACTGAACAAAATATTAGTTGCCCAAGGACACTCCCCTTGGCCTTAATTAAGCTAACCCTTGTTCCAGGGTACAGAGTCTTCGACAGACCAACAGGCCTCAGCTGCAGGAACATGGGCGGCAAAGCTGATGTCATCCTCAGGAACAGAAGGAAAAACTTTCTTTTTTTTTTTTTTACAAAGCAAAAAAGTAGTGTAGTATGTGTGTGCTGACCCCTGCTGGTCAGTAACTGTCTAAAATAGTCTCAGCTCTCACTGTTTTCACTGTGTTGTTTGTTTCAGAGAATGATAACAGCCCCAGCCTCAGGGTGGTGCTGGTGGGTCAGGAGAGAGTGGGCAAGAGTTCATCAGGAAACACCATCCTGGGCAAAGAGACGTTTGACCGTAGGTTCTCCATGAGACCTCTGACACTGAGAAGTCTGGAGGACAATGCTGTGGTTCTGGGTCACAGAGTGACCTGCAAATGTTCTTCAAAAATGCAGTGTCCTGTACCAGGTGTTCAACAACAGGGAAATGGAGAAAAAGGATCAGGTAGAAGAGCTGCTGAAGAAGGTAGAAAAGGTTTTACCTGGTGAGGGCGCTGTTCCTACAAGAAGAGTTCTCACTTGTTCCACAACAAAAACTCCATTGTCATAATCTTCACCTTTATTTTCTTGTTCATCCTTGTTGTTTCTCTTAAACGTTTTTTTTTAAAAGTGATGTTTATGATTTTCCTCTTTACTTTGTCAACTTGTCCAACTCTGTCTGCTTGTCCAACTGAGTTTAATCGTCTTATTTTGATCTGACCCTGTGTCCAGGTCTAATCTGCCCTAAATGTTGTTGATCTTGAATTATTATCTGCAGACCAAGGTTCTCCATGGACTCTTCACTGATCCAACAGTATCATTCACTCCCCAAAACCTGCCCAACATAACAGAACCGGGACCAGAAGTGGGTTCAGGGATGGCAACAGGAAATTTTGATTTCAGCTGAAATGTCTGGGGGTCCAGCGAAGATGATTACGCAAAAGCAGATCCCAAAGAATAATTACTCCGACGAAGTCCTAGGTTTTCTGAATGCTTCTTCACTTTAGGTGCGTGATCTAATAGTGCTACACAACCACGAGAACCATAGTTTATCACATCACTGCAGTAAACTAAAAAGGCCTTTCCGGGCAAGTTGCACTTCTTCAAAAACTGGCCAAGTGTCTTGCTTATTTCCTTGATTTTCTTTCCAATTTTCACTGTCACCGTCACTTTTAGTTCGAGCCATTCCCAGCGGAACTTATTCTTAACATCTCTTTCAATTTGATGAAATGAAATGTGCATTCTCATTGGTGGATTCTATATTTAGTAGCCAATCACAGCTCCGTGTACAAAATGACGCATAAGTTTTACTTCCGGCTTCAGCGAGAACATTTAAGATAGATAAACATCGTTTTTTGACGTGAAAATTACCATATCCTTGGTGACAGCAATAAATATAGGTAACTCACCCCCCCTAAAATTTTCTCAACGAATTTGGACGTTTCACAAAAATGACCAAATTCATTTTCGGCGGAAGATTGCCATCCCTGGGGTTAGGTTGGCTGACCAAACTGAACTTCTAAAATAAACTCCTTTCTTTCCTTCTCTCCTCTCTCAAACCACCTCTTGTCCAAAATATGCGCATCTGAGTCCTCTGACAGAGTCTTGTAGCACCATTGGTGATGACAGGTTGAGAGGTTCAGAGGAGCAGCTGAGATTGAGTTTGTATAGAGTTAACAGACCACAGGTACATGGAGTTAGTTAAACTGCCGGCTTTATATGAACAGATTATGTAGAGAATAGAACGTAGACCATTACAATACTAGGGTTAGGGACATAGATCCTTTGAAATAGCAAAATAAAAGGTCAAGTACAAAAATTAATTGTCAATTGATTTCAGTTTAGATCACCATTTATTCCCTTTGATTTGATCTAAATCTCTATAGGACACGTGTCAAAGTCACGGCCCCCAAATGATAATCTATGACCCGCGGTATGATATTCGATTAGTATTAGAACCGGCCCGCACGCCACAGCCGCCCGCTGTTTTTTTTTGCATGCACCAGTGCTACATTCCTGCGAACTCATTGAAGCGCAGCAAGGGGGGCTGGTCTTCATTAGGTGATTAATCAGCGCTCATGGCGAATAATCTAAGAAGTAGAGCTGGGCGGTATGACCAAAAATTGATATCACGGTATTTTTAGAAATGATCACGGTATTTGACGGTATTGTTTTTTACGTGTTAACCCCAATTCCTAATTGTTTAGAAAATAATTATAGTTATTAATAATTATTTACCCTGGTTTTAACGGTCCCACAAAATGTTGCTATTCACAAAGAATTGAGTGTCAGGCACTCATAATTATAATGAGGTACAGAAATCAGAATGAATGATCCAGACAGTTGCAGTAAAAATACAGAATTCGTTATTGAGCAACTTAAAAACATCATTTAAAGATGACTGCAATGTAAGAGAGATGTGCCCCCTGTGACTGCAAAGTGAATATTTCATAAACAACCACACCTTCTTAAACAAGTTGCATCCATACAGAGTTCATTAACATTTATAGATTTATTAACATCTATAACAAATAATAAAAGTAAACAAAAAATATGCAACTTTCATTCAAATATCAAAAACATAAGTGCAACTTAGCTAGCAGGTTTATTCTGTACAATAGAAACAATACACACATTTAAACGAATAATAAAAAGTAAACTTTAAGGCTGTGACTGTAACTGTAAACTCGAGGATTCAAGGATTTAAGGAAGGTTTATTGTCATTGCAACACATGTTAGACATATGATGAACGAAATAAGATACCCAGATCCCTGATCGAGGAGAGAAAGAGAAGAAAGAGAAAAGAGGAGAGAGAGAAGATGAGGAGATGAGAAGTGGAGTAGTAATGTGTGGACGACAATTGCATATTATTATGTGTGGAGGAGTGGGTGAGGCAACCGAACAATGAATAACAGTACAGTTACAGTGATAAATTACAGTGACAGATGATGAATACAGTTACAGGTTTCCACCAGTCTAACGGACTGGTGGAACAGTCTACAGAGTTCAACAGTCTAACAGCTTCAGGGAAGAAACTGTTCCTCAGTCTGGTGGTCCTGCTTCTGATGCTACGCAGCCTCCTGCCTGAGGGGAGGCTGACGAACAGTGAGTTTGCTGGGTGGGTGGAATCTTTCATGATGCAGGAGGCCCGTTTCCTGCATCTACTGTTGTAGATTTCTGTGGTGGAGGGGAGGCTGCGTCCTACGGTTCTCTGTGCAGCCTTCACTACCCCCTGCAGAGACTTTTTCTCCGCTGCTGAGCAGCTGCCGTGCCACACAGTGATGCAGGATGACAAGACGCTCTCCACCACGCATCTGTAAAATGTAAAATGTTAGGACTGAGCTCCCCAGTCCGGCACGCCTCAGCCTCCTGAGGAAGTAGAGACGCTGGTGGGCTTTCCTGATTAGACAGGAGGTGTTGGTCTTCCAGTTGAGGTCGTCTGAGATGTGGGTGCCCAGGTACCTGTAGCTGGAGACAACTTCCACCGCTGTTCCTCCGATGCGCAGGGGAGGTGGGGGCCGTCTGCCCCTCCTGTAGTCAATGATCATCTCCTTGGTCTTGCTCACATTGATGCAGAGGTTGCTTTCCCTGCACCAGCTCTCCAGGTGTTGCACCTCTCGCCTTTAGTCAGACTCGTCGTCGATGATGATTTGTCCAACCACAGCTGTGTCATCCGCAAACTTCACGATTAGGCAGCCTGGGTTCAGCGCTTTGCAGTCATGTGTAAGCAGGGTGAACAGGAGGGGGCTCAGCACACATCCCTGGGGGGAACCAGTGCTGAGTTTGATGGAGGAAGAGGAGATGCCACTGATCTTGACAGACTACGGCCTGTCTGTCAGGAAATCCAATACCCAGTTGCAGAGGGTGGATCTCAGTCCGAGGGTTGATAGTTTATGAACCAGTGTCTGAGGGATGATAGTATTGAAGGCCGATGTGAAGTCCACAAAGAGTAGTCCGACATAGGAATCCTTCCTCTCCAAGTGGGTGAGGGCTGTGTGTACCACAGAAGAGATGGCGTCATCTGTGGACCTGTTGCTACGGCTATTGGTGTGCATCCTCAGCGACGTCGACGGTGGCCTTGATCTGGGTTTGTGGCGGAGGTGGTGAAGCAAATTACTTGTGTTGCTGTCGGCGGCTAAAACAATAGCTCGACAGCCTTTGCAAATTACCCATGTTTGGTCCGAGTCGGATTTCTCAAATCCAAAGTACCTCCACACAACAGACACTGCTCCTGTTTTTGGAATGAGTGTGTTAGAATTATCTCCCTCCATTCTCTCCGGTCAGCTCACTGTACTGCCACTACTACTACTACCGGTTATGTGCAAAGTTGGTTTGTTTGGTGCAACACTGTTCACTGTTCGCTCAATCTACTGCTGTGCAACGTTCCGCCTCCATGTGTTCCCGACATATGCGCTCATACCGGTATGGGGGTAAATGCAAAATTCACATCAAAAAATCCTCTCCCTGAACTGACACCTTAACGTGGTGGAGGGGTTTGAGCCCGGATTGGCGTTACCGGGGCCCCACTCTGGAGCTAGGCCCGGGGTTGGGGCTCATAGGCAAGCGCCTGGTGGCTGGGTCTGGGTCCACAGGATCCGGCCGGGCCAAGCCCGAAGATCCGTCGTGGAGAAGAAAGAGCTAAGCCAAAAGGCGAAGCTCTCAATTTACCGGTCAATCTACGTTCCTACTCTCACCTATGGTCATGAACTTTGGGTTACGACCGAAAGAACGCGATCCTGGATACAAGCGGTGGAAATGAGCTTTCTTCGCAGGGTGGTAGGGCGCTCCCTTAGAGATAAGATGAGATCTGTCACCCGGGAGGAGCTCGGAGTAGAGCCCTTGCTCCTCCACAACGAAAGGAGTCAGTTGAGGTGGCTTGGGCATCTACATTACATCTACGTCCCATGGGAGGTGTTTAGGTCATGTCCCACTGGGAGGAGACCCAGAGGAAGACCTAGGACACGCTGGACCTAGGACACTCCCAGGCCCGGCTGGCCTGGGAACGCCTTGGGATCCCCCCAGACGAGCTGGAGGAAGTGTCTAGGGAGAGGGAAGTTTGGGTGTCCCTCCTCCGAATGTTGCCCATGCGACCCGGCTCCGGATAAGCGGATAAAGAAGATGGATATCATAAAAATAAAAATTACTGAGCGTGTTGTCAAGTAAACAGGAATGTTGTGTTTGCTAAAAATCTTACGTAGTTTCTCAGATACTCCCGATAGATAGGGCACCACCATGTGTTCCGTCTTGTTCCGACCTTTTGTGATGTGTTTTGTAGTGGTTTCTTTATTCTGCCTTTTACCTGTTTTGCTAAAGGCCAGTTGGTGTGAAACAAGTTTCCAAATTCAGCGTCCTGATGACACTGAGACACTGAATTTGTGCACAAAAAATGTCAGTGTCATCAGGACACTGCAACACCGAGCAGACAGCATCCCATCTGGAGGGGAAAGAAAATCTATGAAATGACAGATCACATGAGGAATGTTTTTTAGATTCTTCCTCCTTTGTTTGACCTATCCCTTTGTCCTCAGTCTCACAATGTCACAATGATAAGGAGTTTGCGTTCCTCACAGATATAATCTTATTGGACACAAGGTCTGATCAAAATAAGACGATTAAAATCACTCGGACAAGTCCTGTTCTGTACTTGTTTTACTGCGTTCCTTTTTTTATTCAGGTTTCTCTGTGGACCCAGTTCTGAACCACCTCCCACTTTAACTGCCTTCCACAACATCTATTGTTTTCCTCTGATTGATATCAGGAGTTTCAGAATACTTTCATTTTAATTTAGGTTTTAGACCTGAGCTGACAAACACAGAGATGAAAGAAAACAGCAGTAAAAAGAACTACTGTTCAGACATTGGACAGTCAACATGATGAGGGAGTCTCAGAGAAAATATGAGGTTCAAAGGATGGAAGTAAAGGTTTGACTAACTTAAAAAACAATAAGTTCTTGCTTCCGTTCCTGAGACCATCAGCTTAGCCATTCATGTTCCTGCAGCTGAGGCCTGTTGGTCTGTTGAAGACTCTGGGACATTTTGCTTGTGTTGGTCTAAGAGACAGACCCCTAGCCAGAGTTATAAGTACCCTGAAACATGGGTAACTTAATTAAGGCCAGGGGGAAGTGTCCTTGGGCAACAAATATTTTGTTCAGTTTCAGACTTTGTTCTTTCTCTTGTACAGACCTTGTTTTGAGTTGATAATGATCAGAACTGAGTCCAGGTGGACCAGGTTTTGTTTAAGTCTTGTTCTCTACTTGTTTTACTGCGTTCCTTGTTTGTTCAGGTTTCTCTGTGGACCCAGTTCTGAACCACCTCTCACTTTAACTGCCTTCATCCAATCATTATTTTGTTAATGTTACTGATTAAGTCTTTGATCAATGTTTTTTCTACCAATAAAACAGTTAAATTGTTTCATTTTGTTTTTACTTGATTTAATTTATTGTATTAAAGAAAACAAATACAAAAAGTCAAGTTATTTTTTTATATTTGACTAAGTTGTATCCATTACTAAGACACTTTCAATAATTCTATTGTGTTGCTTAATTTTAAAAAATCATCAAACTGACATCAAACAGCTCAAAAGACAAGATCACCTCCTACTGGTCATTGTCACCAGTTTGCTGTATTCAGTGTTTTGGTGGAGGGATTTGAGCAAACGGATAAACCAAGGAGCTACGCTGTCTGGGGCCTAATGTCCCTGGTATGGTCTCCCAAGACAAACAGGTCCTTAGTGACGGATCAGTTTAGTTTATTATATTTATTTGACAGGGACAATGAGACAGACAACGGGCGTTCCTTCTTCTCCTTTCAGCTTGTCCCTTTTTCAGGGGTTGCCACAGCGAGTCAACAATTTCCATCTCCCCTTGTCCTCTGTATCTTCTACTCTGACTCCACCCACCTCCATGTCCTCCCTCACTGCATCCATCAATCTCCTCTTTGTCTCCTACCTGGTAGCTCCATCTCTAGGATCATTCTTCTACCAATGTATCCACTGTCCCTCCTCTGAACATGTCCAAACCATCTCAATCTGTCTTCTCTAGCGTCTTTGTCTCCAAAACTTCCTGTCTTTGTTGTCCCTCTAATCACCTCATTCCTGATCCTGTCCATCCTTGTCTCTCCTAAAGAGAACCTCAGCATCTTTAACTCCTCCACCTCCAGCTCTGTCTCCTGTCTATTCCTAGTGTCTCTAATCCATCCATCATGGCTGGTCCCACCACCGTCCCTCCACCTTAGCTGACTCTCTTCTATCTCAGATCACTCCTGACTCTTTTCTACAGTTGTTCCATCCTGACTCCACTCTATTCTTCTCCTCAGTCTCCTCCACAGTCTCCACTGATCTGAACAGTTGATCCTCAGTATCTGAACTCCTCCACCTTCTCTTTCTCTGCTCCTTATAACCTCACCATTCCACTGTTCTCCCTTTCATTCACACAAATGTACTCTGTCTTGCTACAACTGACCTTCATTCCTCTTCTCTCTAGACCAAACCTCCACCTCTCTAGGTTCTCTTCTAGTTGTTGCCTACTCTCCGTGCAGATCATGTGAAGGTGACACATTTCTTAAGTGGTGGAGGAGCCACAATATGAATAATTTTGAATGGCAAATTTATGACCAACCTTCGGTGATAAAGGTTGATGCCAGTGGCTCTGGTTAAGGAGTGGACTTGGTCCCAGAAGGTTCCAGTCCTGACCGGCGGTTCTGCCTCAGCACCGTTGGTGTTCTGTTACCCAGTCTGACTGGAATCTTGGATTCTACTGTTATCCCTGTGTCAAATCTTTGTGTGGTTGACAGAGCTAATAACCTGATTTCACACTCATTTTTTGCTAGATTTTATTTTTCAGTAGAGCAGATGAGTCTGGACCAGGGGTGGCCAATAGGTAGAACGGGATCTACCAGTAGATCTCTAAAAAGTGCTGGTATATCCTATAATAAGTAGTAATGAAACTGAGAAATATTTGTATTTCAACATACTAATCACTGAGCTAAAGTTGTTGGGGCAGTTGGTGGCCTAATGGTTAAGGACTTGGGTTTGTACCCAAACGGTTCTAATCCCCCTACCGCCAAGTTACCGCTAAGGTGCCCTGAGCATGGTCCCCCACACACTGCTCCCCCTGCTCACTACGGTGATGGGTTAAATTTCCTGAAGGATACTTCCTAGGGATTAATAGAGTTCTAATTATTATTATTATTATTATTAAAGCGGGAATAATATAAGTATTAAGTCAGACAGTGTAACATATGGGTAAATATATTTAGAGTTTTCAACAGAGTTCACAAAGTTACTTTAAAAAGTAACTTGTTACTTTACTAGTTACTGCTCTGAAAAAGTAACTAGTTAGATTACTAGTGCCCGAATTATAAAAGTAACTAGTTACTTTACTTTAAAAACACATTAAACAGTTTAGTGTTGTGCTCTGTAGCAACTATCAAAATGAAATCTAGTGGGACTGTAATGGATATAAGGTTTTATGCAGCCTTTATAGGGTTAATGTTTCCAAGTGTGTGGAGGCGTGGTTAGAGCCTAGAGAAACAAAATAGATGTTTAGACATTTAGACAGGCATTTTTATTGTAACCTCAATTTACCACCTGCTGTTGTCTTGCTTGTGGGTGTGTGCTGCTGTACCGTGTCGCCTGTGAATGACTATTTGTTTCCCTATAAGGCAAGAAAACCCGCCCAGGTCTCATTCTGTTTGGCTTAGCAGAAAATATTACTCTATGTTTCCAATGGAATATCTTTACCTTTAATCACAACATTATAATGGGACAACACACAGCAGCAGTCCTCAGTGAGCACAGCAAGAATGTGTGTGTTTGTTTCCATTCTTGTTTTCTTAATTAACAGACATCTTTCTGTACTTGAACACATCAGGACATTTTGGACGTACTCATTTACCTCAGTCTTCTAACTGTTGTTGAGGTAATTGGTTCAACAATGTTTATCAATTATATTTTAGAGTGCCCCCTACAGTGAAATTCAACTCTACACATGATATTTATTTATTGATCTGTATAAACCACTGAATTAGTGATGCCAGCATTTTGCATACAATTCCCTGATTATCAATATACAGTAGATCAATAAAGTGAGCTGCAATGCTGCCATCTAGTGACGGTCACGCTCACATACAAACATTTTCCTCCTAACTATTTTGATAGCACACAGTATTCAATGAAACCCAATCATTTCATGTGAACAATTCTTCCAGATCTCACCTTATTATTCTAACAATGGGTTAAAGATATTGGTCAGCTGATGTTATCAGACATCTCCACAGTCAAAAGATGAATAACATTTAGGACAGATTAGACCTGGACACAGGGTCAGATCAAAAAAGGATTGAACTCAGTTGGACAAGCAGACAGAGTTGGACAAGTTGACAAAGTCAAAGCAGTAGAGAGGAAAATCATAAACAACATCATTTTCTAGCAAATATGAGAGAAACAACAAGGATGAAGAGGAAAATGGAGGTGAAGATTATGATGATGACAACGCTGGAAGTTTTTGCGGCTAGAACTCTTCTTGTAGAAACAGCGCCCTCCCTTGGAAACCTGTTCTACCTTCATCAGCAGTTCTTCTACCTGAACCTTCTTGGTACAGGCCACTGCACCTCGGAAGAACCTTCTGCAGGTTCTGGTCTCCTTGGAAAAACTCCCTAATGTCCATGTCTTCCAGCCTGTCTCCGTAGGTGAAGAGGATGATGGTGTGTTTACAGACATCAGGACACAGAATCTTCTCCAACCTCTTCAGACCCTGGCGCTCCTGCTCAGTGAACATCCCCAGCTGGACACAGAGGAGGAAGACGTGAGGACCTGGAGAGCTCAGCTCCACGGCCCGCTCCACTTCAGCCTTCACTTGATCTTCAGACAGCTGGGAGCTGAAGAGACCAGGAGTGTCCACCACTGACACTCTGTGACCCAGAACCACAGCATTGTCCTCCAGACTTCTCAGTGTCAGAGGTCTCATGGAGAACCTATGGTCAAATGTCTCTTTGTCCAGGATGGTGTTTCCTGATGAACTCTTGCCCACTCTCTCCTGACCCACCAGCACCACCCTGAGGCTGGGGCTGTAATCATTCCCTGAAAACAACACAGTCAAAACAGTTAGAGCTGAGACTGTTTTAGACAGTCACTGACCAGTAGGGGTCAGCACACACAAACTACACACTTTGTTTTCCAAATCACTGCCCAACCTTTTAGAATAGTACAGTCCTATATTGTCATTCTACAGTGCGGGACTACAATAAAATACCAGGTTAGTGGGGGGTTTAGCAATAAATAATGGTCCAGACAGAGAGCAAGGATTAAATGTTTTATTATTCAAATTGTTCAATAAAAAAAAAAGAATTCTGAATTCTTTATACGTAGAAATTATTCTTCCTGCTGACATTGATCCTTCTCTGTTCACATCTACTGAATAACACACTCCTCCTTCCGAATCACACTGAAGAATCCTGCTGCAGCTCCTCCTACACCTCCCACTATAGCACCCAATACACAACCCACTGCAGCTCCTGGTACAGCTCCAACTCCACCAGCAAATACACCTACCCCAGCTCCAACCCCAGCTCCAACCCCAGCTCCACTTGCCAATCCAGCACCAAAACCAACTCCAGCCATCTTAAAAGCCCGGGTCAAAGTATTGTCCCGTTCAGCTCTGGCTGTTGCTTCTTTGAAGCTCATGTTTGGATTTTTCTTTATCAGTTCCTTCCTCTCTTCTTCTATGGCTCTTTGAGCCTCTTTGAAGATAGAACTGTTGTAGAAGTTTCCTACGTTGTTCTGGATCAGTGAGTTGATTTTCCTGACCAGCTCTCTGACCTGAGTCTTGTCTTCACTCTTGTTGTCAAACACATGGTATCCTCCCTTACACTGTCCGACAAACTTTTTCACTGGTGGACAGTCATTTATTAACTTTTCCATTGACTCTTTACATTCCTTCAAATCGTCCCCGTAGGTAAACAGCACCATCATGTATTTAGAGGCTTCATCTCCAAACATCTTCTGAAGGATCTTCACTGTTTTTTCTTCTTCCTCTGTGAATCTGTTAAACTGGATCACAACCAGGATCACATGAGGACCAGGGGCAGAGAATGAGATGCATCGTCCGATCTCCTCCACTATATCTTCATTCTGTCTCTTGGTGTCATAAAGACCTGGAGTGTCAACAACAGTCAGCTGATATCCTTCAAACTCTGCTGTTTCCTTCTCACAGGTTTGTGTCAATGATGATAAAGAGGGCTTGGATTCAAACGCCTTTTTTCCCAGGATGGTGTTTCCCGACCTGCTTTTCCCAACTCCAGTTTTTCCAACCAGAACAATCCTCAGTTCTGGTGCTATTGGACCTGTTGGGAAAACATAAAAATCTTGTCTGTTACAGAAACATATAAAATGCTGACTCTACAACTGAGAATTCTCCGAACTCTTTGAACGCAAACACAACTCGCATTCAAAGAAGATGTTACAATAGAAACAAGAGCTGGTCAACAAGGACACTGTGGTCTGTGAAAGTTCTCATCATCCTGGTGGTTTCAGCTTCACTCATTTAGAGTGAATTCTGGACTGGTGGGATTCTCCAGTTGTTCAATCCTAGTTGGTTGAATATCTGGAGATTCTGATCAAATTAAAAATCTTGTTGATTGAAGGTTGAAGGTACTATTGATGGGAGTGGACCTCAGGACCACATGTTCCAAAGTGTTGAGACACTTCAAAACAATTTCCTGTTTATCAGTTGAAAAAAGACAGAAAGAGTTCAAGACTGGACCAAGTCTCTAAAACCCCAAAAGAATCCAATAGATCAGAATAAAGTCAGACCAAGATCACAAACAGTGAGGATCAAGTCTTTCAGGGATTTGACAGATTTACAACCAGGACATGATCCAGACTGAAGGAGCTGGGACTGAGGCTGGTACCAGGACCAAGAGACGGGTTGTGATGGAAGGCATATATTTGTATTTATATATATATATATATATATATATATATATATATATATATATATATATATATATATGAGATGTATTTATTAAACTAGTTTTCAGTTTATTAACTAATTAATAAAATCAGGTAAAAACATGTACTTTTTTTGTCTAATCTTATAGAAGTAAATGTTTTACTGAAACCAACTTTGTTGCAGTACTGATGTAAATGTAAAGTTGAAGTATTTCCTGCTTGAAGTCAATTTAAATTAAATGTTAATAAAATCGAAAAACTCACCTAGACTTTGGTTCTTGGACGCAGACATGGTTTTTTTCTTCTTTCTCCTCCGTCTCTGTCTCTGGTTGTCGAGCATCTGATAAGAACTTTCATGGTTCTCGATTTTTATACCGTTGCCCAGAGGCAGGTATGAGGAAGTATGTGGAACAGCTGAAGAACGGATCCATGAACCAGTTCATAAATCCACTCTTCTATACTGACTGTGTCAACTGTTGTATTCCAGGTCTGATTTATGAACAGATTAGATCATCCTAATTCCAACAGCAGAAGGTTGTGACCAGTGTCTTCAGACAGTTGAGAACTCTAACCCTAAACACACATTTTTAAGACGATTAAACTGAACCTATATGGTGACGTCCTTTTCTGTTGTCTTTTATTCATAATTTCCACTGTGACACACACTGACCACAGGGGGAAGCAATGACACCATCAGCTCTCGTCTCTCTGTAAGCTACAACTTATGTTTTCTATGAACTTTGGTGGGGACAAAGATCTCCATCAGTACCTCACACCAGTGGTCCCCAACCTTTTCTGTACCGCAGACCAGTTTAAAGTCTTACAATATTTTCATGATCCGGTGTAGCAGATAAAAAACAAAATAAAATAACCGTAAATGCACTGTATAATCATGTGCAACTTTATTAGCAACTTCCCTGTGAAGTTGCACCAACAACAGAACATGACATGAGCAACATCCTTTCAAGGATGGAGGAGCAACAGCAGACATGACTCTGAGCCAAAATCACTGATTTTTCTCTATGGACTGTGGTTCAGTGGATTTCTCAACAGTCTGAAGTCACTGGTCACGACCTTGTGCTGTTCAAGCTTCTGCTCTATTTTTCCTTGTCCATTTGGAATTAGGATGATCTAATCTGTTAATTTAACTGTGATTTGATGAACGACCAGATGGAGACACAGATGTAGAAAACATAAGATTTGACACAGGCATATATGAACTTGTTCATGGATCATTTCCACAGCTGTTGTACTTCCACAAACCTGCCACTGGGAGGCCTGTTAATCAACAGAGTAAAAAGAAAGTTCTGGTCAAAATCCAGAGACAGAGACTGAAGAGAAAGAAGAAAAAAACATGTCTTCATCCAAGAACCAAAGTCTAGGTGAGCTTCTACTACTCTATTCATGTTTACTTTATATTTACTTAATTCAGGAAATACTTCAACATACTTTTACTTCAGTACTGCAACAAAATACCTTTAAGTTAGTCAAACCTTGACTTCCATCCTTTGAACCTCATATTTTCTCTGAGACTCCCTCATCATGTTGACTGTCCAATGTCTGAACAGTAGTTCTTTTTACTGCTGTTTTCTTTCATCTCTGTATTTGTCAGCTCAGGTCTAAAATATGACCTTTCTTCAACAATGAAAACGAAAGTATTCTGAAACTCCTGATATCAGTCAGAGGAAAACAATAGATGTTGTTGAAGGCAGTTAAAGTGGGAGGTGGTTCAGAACTGGGTCCACAGAGAAACCTGAACAAACAAGGAACGCAGTAAAACAAGTACAGAACAAGACTTAAACAAAACCTGGTCCACCTGGACTCAGTTCTGATCATTATCAACGCAAAACAAGGTCTGTACAAGACAAAGAACAAAGTCTGAAACTGAACAAAATATTTGTTGCCCAAGGACACTCCCATCTGACCTCAATGAAGTTATCCTTTGTTTCAGGTTACTTATATATCTGGCTAGGAGTCCGTCTCTCGGACCAAGACAAGCAAAATGTCCCAGAGTTTTCAACAGACCAACAGGCCTCAGCTGCAGGAACATGAATGGCTAAGCTGATGTCAGCCGCAAGAACAGAAGCAAAAACGTTTTTTTTTTTTGTACAAAGCAAAAAATGTGTAGTTTGTGTGTGCTGACCCCTGCTGGTCAGTGACTGTCTAAAACAGTCTCAGCTCTAATGGTTTTGACTGTGTTGTTTCCAGGGAATGATTACAGCCCCAGCCTCAGGGTGGTGCTGGTGGGTCAGGACAGAGTGGGCAAGAGTTCATCCCTCCTGGACAAAGAGACATTTGACTGACTGCTGTTTCTACAAGAAGAGTTTTCACTTGTTCCACCACAAAAACTCATTGTCATCATCTTCACCTTCATTTTCTTCTCTATCCTTGTTGTTTCTCTCATATTCGCTAGAAAGAGACGTTTATGATTTTCACTCTTTACTTTGTCAACTTGTCCAACTCTGTCTACTTGTCCGAGCGAGTTTAATCGTCTCATTTTGATCTGACCTTGTGTCCAATAAGATTATATCTGTGAGGAAAGCAAACTCCTTATCATTGTGACATTGTGAGACTGAGGAATGACTGAGAATAAAGGAGTAAGTCAAGCATAGGAGGAAGAATCTGAAAAACATATTCCTGATGTGATCTGTCATTTTCATAGATTGACCTTTATTAACCCTGTCCCATAATTCCCTGGGTTATCCTTGTACTTACAGGCCCAAGTTTTCAGGGCCTGTCTGATGTGTGTGTAGTTTTTTTTCCCCTCTGTGCAGGATGGGATGCTGTCTGCTCGGTGTTGCAGGGTCCTGACGACACTGAGTTTGTGTAAGTGTTGAAAACTTGTGTCTACCCCAACTGGCAAAACAGGTAAAAGAATAAAGAATACCACTACAAAACACATCACAAAGAGAAACTATGGAAGATTTTCAGCAAACACAACATTCCCGTTTACTTGACAACACACTCAGACAGAGGTTGGTTCATCTTAAGGACAAAGTTCTAAGGGAAAACATTAACAATGTGGTCTATGCAGTTCAGTGCAGTGAAGAATGTTCAGATCTGTACATTGGGGAGACCAAACAACCACTCTGCAAACACATGGCAGAAACGATTAATTGTTAGTTTAATTAAATAAACAATAATTGGTACATAAGGCATAATTAAAACGTGTCATGTCTATGGTTTAAACTTTTGTTTTAATGTAATTTGTTTACGGTCCCTTATAAAGTGTACCGGGGATTTAACTTGTATACGATCCCTAATGGGGTAGAGGTTACAGCCAATCAAGACACCTGTAGCTGGGATTTTTGGGAAGAAGAAAGTTGAAGAAGAGGGAGGAAAAAAGGACAAGTGGAAGGAGACGAACATAACGAGAAAGAGAACAGTGAGAAAAGTCAAGATGATTGAGAAGGAAATAATTGATTTTTTTTTTCTTAGAGAAGTATGTTAGACTGGTGCAGGATATGTATTAGAACAGCACAACGGTGGTGAGCTGTGCTGTGGGAAGGACAGAAGACTTTAAGGTGGAGATGGAACTTCATCAAGGATCAGCCCTGAGCCCCTTTTTGTTTGCTCTGGTGATGGACAGTTTGACAGATGAGGTCAGACAGGAGTCTCCATGGACCATGATGTTTGCAGATGATATCGTGATCTGCAGTGAGAGTAGACGACAACTAGAAGAGAACCTAGAGAGATGGAGGTTTGGACTGGAGAGAAGAGGAATGAAGGTCAGTCGTAGCAAGACCGAATACATGTGTGTGAATGAAAGGGGAACAGTGGAGTGGTGAGGTTACAAGGAGCAGAGGTGGAGAGGGTGGAGGAGTTCAGATACTTAGATACTACAGGCTCAACTGTTCAGAGCAGTGGAGACTGTGGAAGAGAGGTGAAGAATAGAGTGAAGTCAGGATGGAACAACTGGAGAAAGGTCTCTGGAGTGATTTGTGATAGAAGAGAGTCAGCTAAGGTGGAGGGAAAAGTTTACAGGACAGTTGTGAGACCAGATGATAATTTTTGCTTTGTACAAAAAACAAAACGTTTTTGCTTCTGTTTTTGCGGCTGACATCAGCTTAGCCATTCATGTTCCTGCAGCTGAGGCCTGTTGGTCTGTTGAAAACTCTGGGACATTTTGCTTGTCTTGGTCCGAGAGACGGACTCCCAGCCAGATATATAAGTAACCTGAAACAAAGGATAACTTCATTGAGGTCAGATGGGAGTGTCCTTGGGCAACAAATATTTTGTTCAGTTTCGAACTTTGTTCTTTGTCTTGTACAGACCTTGTTTTGAGTTGATAATGATCAGAACTGAGTCCAGGTGGACCAGGTTTTGTTTAAGTCTTGTTCTCTACTTGTTTTACTGCGTTCCTTGTTTGTTCAGGTTTCTCTGTGGACCCAGTTCTGAACCACCTCCCAATTTAACTGCCTTCAACAACATCTATTGTTTTCCTCTGACTGATATCAGGAGTTTC
>JAFBJS010003374.1:20891-67193 GCA_016785265.1 Paraplagusia blochii | reverse complement strand
GGAAAAGTGTTCTGGTGCCGATTAACAAGAATGGTGATGTGCAGAGTTGTAGCAATTACAGAGGGATAAAGGTTGAGGAAAGAGGCAGAGATTTGCAAACAACAGTATGGTTTTATGCTGAGAAAAAGTACCACAGATGCAATATTTGCCTTGAGGATGTTTTGGAAGTACAGAGAGGGTCAGAAGGAGTTGCATTGTATTTTTGTATAAGTTTTTAGGTTTAGAAAAGGCCTATGACAGGGTTCCAAAAACTGTGGTTTTGTATGAGGAAGTCAAGATTGGCAGAGAAGTAAGTATAGTAGTATAACTTCCGATTCAATAAGGCAGTTATTGTTACTGTGGTGTAAAGGGGCCCGTTACTCGTTACTATCTGTGCTCTAAATAGACGGTTTCTCACGGCAAAGGAGAGAGGACTGTGTGGCAGCAGAGCCTGTCTGCTGCCTGTGAGTGTGTGTGTCGTAATTCTCAGTCGTGAGTGAAAGGCAGCCGTGCACAGTAACTAAACCCATGCGTTAAAAAGCAGCAATGATTGGTTGAGGTAGGTTAACATTTCAGGCTAAGCCAATCAGAAAGAGACCTAGGTGGGTCTTCTTGTCTTAACATAAATAGTCTCACACACACAATGCGGTACAGCAGCACACAATCACAAGCAAGACGACAAGTGGCAAGTTGAGGTTACAATGGGGATGCCTGTCAAAATATCTTTTATTTTTATTGTACCACTACATTTCATTATGATCGTTGCTATGGAACACAACACAAAACTTTTTAAATGTGGTTTTATTATTATTATTATTATTATTATTGTTATTATTATTATTTAAAGTAACGTTACTAGTTATTAGTTACTTTTATAATTTAAGAACTACAAACATAACTATTTACTTTTTCAGAGCAGTTACTAGTAACTAGCAAATTACATTTTTAAAGTAGCTATAGTTTTTTAGTAGTATTTTCATATTAAATAAACTATAAAATATTTTTATATTGACAGATGATTAACACTCTTCACAGCGTCAAGTGTCATGTCTTGAATTTAACGCTGTTGAGTGTTGTGAAATGTCAGACGCTGACATAATAGCATCTGAAAATTGTTAAACCACACCTCTGTTAAAAACCTAGGTGTTGTTTTTGATCAGGAGCTTTCTTTTAAAACCCACATTAAAAATGTGTCCAGGACTGCCTACTTTCATTTACGTAACATTAGGAAAGTTAGTCAAATACTCCCCTTAGATGCAGCTGCGACGCTGGTCCATGCCTTTGTTACTTCTAGGCTGGACTTGGGGCAGTTGGTAGCCTAATGGTTAAGGAAGTGAACCTGGCCTGAACACCATGCCCAAACAACAGTTAAAAGTTCTATCATGGATAATGGAATAAGTTGTGGCCATGCACCGGGACCAGGTGGTGGCTCACTTAGCTTGGGGTGCTAGCCCAGCAGTTGGCCCGGGCAAGGGACGTCATCTCTGACAGCAGGGGTCTCACTGGTTGGCGTGACCCTTCAGCGGATGACTGTGGCGGATTACCCGCAGACTTTTTTGGATGCTTTTGCTGTGACTGCAGAGGCGTGCAGCTGGCCAGAGGACCATCTGGCGGTGCATTCCCTACAGCCAGGAACGCCAGCCATGAAGCCAGGTGGCCGCCCAACTCCATTGCGGCAACGGAGGACAGTGCCCTCTCATGTGACTGTAGTATTTGTGGGGGAAATAATTCAAACGGAGACAGAGCCAACGTGAGTACTGTTTTACTTAGAAGTTGCCCACGTTCTGCCGCAGAGGACACTGCGCAGACTCATTAACAGAGCTACCATAAGTGCACTAATAGAACTATGGTAATTACGGTAATAGATATTTCCTATCAGTCACTACACTCCTCCCCTCTAGATTTTAACCCTTATGACTGAACAGCACCCTTATATAACGTAAATGTAGTGCTCATATAGCTAACACTTAAGCTTACCCTAAGGATCCTTATTATCTTATAGAACATTCTGAACTCTGAACTGGGTTGCTTAACTATTCTAATTATCTCAACATAATACTTAAGTATTATGGTGCCTCAGGATACACTGCATAGTCCATGAAATCCTCCCTATCCTTTCTGCTTGGCCAGCTTGAAGCTTTAGATGCAAGCAGATGGTCCACATGCACTTGGACTTGACGATGACCAACTTGAACATCACAAGTCAGAAGTCCTCCTTGCTTCAGGATTGTTCCTGGTATCCACAGCTTCTTCTTTTGATGTATGAAGTCTCGAACTAACACCCTCTCTCCAAGACCAAATGTTCGGAGTTTCTTTGCATGCTTGTCTTTAGCCAAGCATGCAAACTAAGTGACTGATAGGAAATAGATATTTCCTATCAGTCACTACACTCCTCCCCTCTAGATTTTAACCCTTATGACTGAACAGCACCCTTATATAACGTAAATGTAGTGCTCATATAGCTAACACCTAAGCTTACCCTAAGGATCCTTATTATCTTATAGAACATTCTGAACTCTGAACTGGGTTGCTTAACTATTCTAATTATCTCAACATAATACTTAAGTATTATGGTGCCTCAGGATACACTGCATAGTCCAAGAAATCCTCCCTATCCTTTCTGCTTGGCCAGCTTGAAGCTTTAGATGCAAGCAGATGGTCCACATGCACTTGGACTTGACGATGACCAACTTGAACATCACAAGTCAGAGGTCCTCCTTGCTTCAGGATTGTTCCTGGTATCCACAGCTTCTTTTGATGTATGAAGTCTCGAACTAACACCCTCTCTCCAAGACCAAATGTTCGGAGTTTCTTTGCATGCTTGTCTTTAGCCTTTTTCTGCTGTAATTAGTGCTTGGCCAGTACTGCTGACATACCAGGCTTCAATAATGACAGACGAGTGTTTCGGTAAGTGAACAGGAACCTAGCAATACGGTGATGTGGTGACACTGATTGAACTTCAAGTCTAGTCCATGCTTTCTTGAATGTTTGTACAGCTTTCTCTCTACTGCACCATTAGATGCAGGATGGTAGGGCGGTGACAGAACATGCCAGATTCCATTACTCTTGAGAAACTGTTCAAACTCTGCTGATGTAAATGGAGGGCCATTGTCTGACACAAGCACCTTTGGCAAACCATATGATTCAAAGAGGTTCCGCAGAAGTTGTGCCGTCTTCTCAGCTGATGTGTGGTTGATGGGCAGTACTTCTAGCCACTTCGAGTAGACATCTACTACCAGTAGATAATGTTGCTTGTTGATTTCAGCAAAGTCGACATGCACTCTTTCCCATGGTACTGTGGCCCATGCCCAAGGATGAAGAGGTGCTGCTGCAGGTGTGTTCAGTGTCATCTCACATGCAGCGCACCGGCTTACGTAACTCTCTATCTCATGATCCATTCCAGGCCACCACAGGAAACCTCTGGCTAATGCCTTCATTCGTGTCATTCCTGGATGTCCTTCATGCAGATCTGCCAGGAGTCTCTGTCTGTACTTGGACGGTATTATGGCCTGTGAGCCCCAGAGAATACATCCCTGGTCTGTAGACAACTCGTCCTTCCTCATATAAAAAGGTTTTAGATCTGGGTTAGGCATCCACTTTGGCCATCCTGACAATGTCAGATGGAGGACCTTAGAGAGAACAGGATCATGTCTTGTCTATGTGGCAATATCAGTTGCTGAAACAGCTAAGTCATCAACATTTGAGACACAGAACACTCCACCATCATCCGCACTCTCATCTGTGTCACACCTGCAAGGTAGACGTGACAATGCATCTGCGTTGGCATGGTCGCTGGATCTTCTGTACTGGATATCGTAATCATGGGCTAACAGGATCAAGGCCCAGCGTTGCATTCGGAGAGCAGCCAGGGTGGGTACCTCAGATTTAGTACCAAGGATTGTCAACAGTGGTTTATGACACCAAATATTATGCTCAATGCTTCTTTTTCAATTTGAGCATAATTTTTCTCACTTGGTGAGAGAGTCCTGGATGCAAAGGCAATCGGTTGCTCTTCACCAGAGGGTAGTACATGAGAAATATCGTCTCCAACACCATATGGGCTGGCAGCACATGCAAGTCAGAGAGTTTTCTTCTAGATCATAGTGTGCAAGGCATTTGCTGTTTAGGAGAGGCTGTTTGCATCGCTCAAATATGTCCTTGCATTGCAGAGACCACTTCCATGGTGTGTCGGCTTGTAGTAGTTGGTGAAGTGGGTGCAGCACTGTGGACAGGTTTGCCACAAACTTTCCATAGTAATTAAGCAGTCCCAAAAAGGATCTTAGCTCGGTCACATTCAGGGGAGCAGGTGCATTCACTATGGCATCCACTTTACTTGCTGTTGGGTGAAGCCCTTGTGCATCAATCTTGTAGCCAAGGTACTCCACTGATTCCTGGAGAAATGCACACTTGGATTGCTTTATTCTCACCCCATATTCATCCAACCTTGTCATCACTTGATCCAATATTTTCAGGTGTTCTTCCTTGGTAGGTGCTGACACCAAGATGTCATCCATAAAGCACACAACCTTTTCCATTCCATATAGTATTTGAACAATGCTGGAGCTGTAGCGACACCGTAGGCTAGACGATGATATCTGAATAGGCCCTTATGTGTGTTTATAGTCAAGTACTGTTCTGACTCTGGGTCTAACCGCAGTTGTTGATAGGCAAAAGACAGGTCAATCTTGCTGAACAATGTCCCGCCGGCTAAAGTAGCAAACAGATCCTCAGCATTAGGAAGAGGATACTCTTCTGGCAAAATGCATCGATTAACAGTAGTCACCACACAATCTCACTGCTTTGTCTTTCTTTGGTACTACAACAATAGGTGCAGCCCACTCACTTCTTTCCACTTGAGTGATGATACCATTTTTCTGAAGGCGTTCTAGTTCTTTTTCCACTGATTCCCGCAATGCATAAGGTACTGGACGTGGCTTGTGGAAGATGGGCTTGGCATCGTCTTGCACTCTTATGGTTCCCTTAAAATTTTTGATCTTTCCATAGCCTTCCTTAATCAGCTCTCTGTGCTTTCCTATGAAACCTTGCAGTGAGAGATGTTCATTTCCCGTGCTGTCATCAAGGCTGAAGATTCTTTCCCAGTTCAGCTTTATCTTTCGAAGCCAATTCCTTCCCAGAAATGGTGGTTTGATGCCCTTTACCACAACAAGAGGCAGTTTCCACTTCTGTCCCTCATGTTTCACTGGTACTTCAATCGCAGGTATTGTGTCACCTGTATATGATGACAGACGAATGGCTGCATGTTGCAGAGGACAGCTCTTCAGGTGCTCATCGTAGAGACATTCTGGGATCAAGGACACAGATGCTCAAGTGTCCACTTGCATTTTAACCACTTTTCCCATCAACTCTACTTCAGCAAAAATGCCATCCCTATTTCCCTGAGCAGTGTATACTGTGTACAGGCCCAGTTTGTCGCCCTTCATCTGAGTCATCAGTTTCATCACTTGCAGTTACCATTTGTGCCTTATTTTGTTTTTTCTTGCAGACTCTTTCAAGATGTCCAACTTTTCCACATCCATGGCAGGTTTCGGTACGGTAGAAGCATTCCTTTGATTAATGATTGTCCTTAACACATCGATAGTATTGCTGCCTTTTTTCTCTGGAGGAACGCTGTTTTGCTCTAGACTCCCCCTTGTGACTTTGACGTGAATTGCTTGACTTTTTGTCACTCCACTTCGCACTTGCAGCATTGAAAACTTTGTTGACTTCACCCCTTGGTTTCTCAACATGCTCTCTCAACTCTTTAGTGTCTTTTATTGCCAACTCAAGAGAAAGTGTGATTTCACAGGCCTTTTTGAAAGTTAGCTCTTTAACTGACAAAAGTCGCTTGTGATATTCTTCCCCTGAGAGACCACAGACAAACTGATCTCTCAGTGCATCATTTAAAAATTGTCCAAACTCACAAGTGCTTGCTAATTTCTTCAGTTCAAGAATATATTTGGTTACAGTTTCCTCTGTCTTTTGTTGTCTTTTGTAAAATCTAAGGCGCGCTGCAATCAAAATAGGCTTTGGCTTGAAATGCAGAGACAGAGCAGTAGTAATGTCTTCATATGTCTTATCTGAAACTTTGCTTGGAGCAATTAGGTTTTTCAGTAGTCCATATTCAGTGGCACCTTGCACACTTAGGAACACATCAGCTTTCTTTCCTTCGGGTATTTCGTTTGCAGACAACCATCTTTCAAAACGTTCCAAATAGGAATCAAAATCTTCTTTCTTATTTTCAAATTCAGGCACTTTTCCTATCGTTGCCATTTTCTTTCACTTTACACTTTCTCCACCTTTTAAGTAGGATTCTTCAAGTGACTCCTTGAACTCCGGTTTAGCTTACAGTCTATTTCTTCGTCCAAGACCAGCTCCTCATTTTAGTTTCGGCAATTCACCACAAGATGGCGCCCTTTCGTTTCCAAACTATGCTGCTGTTGTTAGCCACGCTTAGCAGGTTAGCAATAGCGATTTCTTCCAAACTTAAAAACAGACAAACTGATGCAGCTTGGATAATACCATCCACCAAAAGTTGTCTTGATTACGTCGTGGATTCTTTTATCGTATGTCCTCGTCGCCAATGTAGTATTTGTGGGGAAAATAATTCAAACGGAGACAGAGCCAACGTGAGTACTGTTTTACTTAGAAGTTGCCCACGTTCTGCCGCAGGAATGCACTGCACAGACTCATTAACAGAGCTACCGTAAGTGCACTAACAGAACTACGGTAATTACGGTAATAGATATTTCCTATCAATCACTACAGAGACTACCGAGCCTCTCCAGCACCGGGCCGAACAGAACAAACCTGCAATTCTTCGGAACCTCAGTGCCCCTTCCCCGATCCAGAAGGTCATACAGTGTTCCAGTAAGGATCCAGAGGTGTATACATCAGGCAATCAGTCTCTGATCCATGAGGTGTGTGCACGGTGATGTTCACCGGTACCCTTTTACAGCAGTTACCATCCACTGTGACAGGGAGGAATGGAGCGTCAGTTTTGCGATGAGCTCCAGGCTGACACACTCAGTAGTTTTGGGGACTGATTGGCCAGGGTTTAGAAAACTTTTTAGGAGCGTCGCCTGGTCACCAGGAAATAATAATATAGATGCAGTGCTCACTGCAGCCTCAGCGGAGGCACAGGTGTGCGGCGTGCCATCAATTTTAACGACCTGCTCAAATCACGAGCCTGCTCTAATGGGGAGTCCTCAGCGGGACTGAACAGAGGTGTGCGGCGTGCCGCTAGAATGGACCTCATCGGGCCGTTTCACCGCAGTGCACGTGGGTACTGTTTTTCTGGTAGTCATCAACTACGCCACGAGATATCGGGAAGCCGTGGCGCTGTGCAACATCTCTGCAAAGAGTATTGCTGATACACTTTTCCAGATCATCTCGCGGGCCGGAATCCCGAAGAAGATTCTGACAGATCAGGGGACATAGTTTATGTCACGGACCCTGAAAGAACTGTACTCGTTATTAGGCATCAAGTCTTTTCGGACCAGCGTTTATCACCCTCAAACTGACGGGCTGGTGGAACAGTTGAATAAGGCGCTGAAGTCTATGATCAGGAAGTTCATTCAGGAGGACAGTCCAAGTTGGGATAAGTAGTTAGAACCCCTTTTATTTGTAATGCGGGAGGTGCCACAGTCCTCCACAGGGTTTTCCCAATTTGAATTATTATTCGGCAAAAAGCTGAGTGGAGTGTTGGATCTATTTAAGAAAAGCTGGGAGGAAGATCCAAGTGCAAGTAAAAATTAGATCCAATACATTCTGGACCCTAGAGCAAATCTGCACTCAGACAGGAATCACGGGTTAATTTGCTCAGGGCTCAGGAACGTCAGCAGCGCCTGTATGACAGGGGAGCTTAGCTGTGACACTTTGCACCAGGAGACAAAGTCCTGGAGCCACTCCCATCTCCAGCATCCAAGTATTCTAAGTGGCAGGGACCCTTTGTGGTCATTCGGAGAGTCAGTATTGTTTATTATGGGGTTCAGCGTTCAGACACGACAGGAGACACTCAGATTTATCATTTAAATCTGTTAAAGTGGTGGGTGGAGCCAGAAGCGGTTGTCCTGGTGTTGACAGTGAGAGACGAGGATGAGCTCGGTCCGGTAGTGGGGGCCCTGGTCTGAGCTCTCCTCTGGGTGAAAAATATCTCGCGTCGGCCGAGAGAGCCGTGGAAGGGCTCCAGCAGAATTTTTCTGACGTGTTTTCCTTTCTTCCAGGGGAGTTATTGAAGAGTGACATAGCGCCTGGAGCAGCCCCATCGTTCTAGTGGTATGAAAGATGAGTCTGTTCGGACTACAGCAACAAGTAAACAAAGTCTCACAATTGGATCAACTTGGTACAGCTCAATTTTTCACAACACTGGATTTAACCAAAGGTTACTGGGAGATTCCCTTATTGCCAGAATCTCGGGAGAGAAGGGCCTTCTCCACTCCATCTGGTTTTTACCAATTTGTTTTTGCCCCAGCCACCTTCCAAAGCCTCATGGACAGTGCTACGCCCACATGCTGCTTGCCCGGCCGCGCATTTTGGTGATATCATCATCCATAGTGGCAGCTAAGCGGAGCACATAAAGCAGGTAACCGCAGTGTTAAAGTCCTAGAGGCAGACGGGGCTCCCGGCCAACCCAGGGAAGTGTGCAGTTGGACGGAGGGAGGTATGGTATCTGGGACACTGCTTGGGGCAGGGTCAGGTGCGTCCCTGACCCCGAAAGAAGTCAGGCAGTTTTTGGAGCTCGTGGGTTATTACCAACCTTTTATACCACAGTTCGCTGCCAGCCCCTTGATGGACTTGACCCATAGGAGTGCCTAAGATCCGGTTCAGTGGACAGAGCTGTGCCAGCAGGCGTTTGAGCAGCTGAAACGGGCTCTCTGTGGAAAGCCACTCTTATTTACACCTAATTTTTCTCTCATTTTTGCTGCATACTGACGCGGCGGGCAGAGGGCTTGGGGCAGTGTTGTCTCAGAGGGTGCAGGGCACTGACCAACCCATCGTCTACATCAGCTGTAAGCTGTCCGACCATGAGAGTCAGTACAGCATAGTCGAAAAAGAGTGCTTGGCCATCAGATGGGCGGTTGGCACCCAGTGTTATTAACCGCTTGGACGCCCTTTACCTCTCTGCTCGGACCACGCTCCGCTCCAGTGGCTCCACGGGACGAAGGACAGCAATGCACGGATGTACCTGGCTTTGCAGCCTTATAACTTTAATGTCATTCACAGGCTGGGGGCGGACTTTCTCTCTCGTCCTCTGACGATTGGGGACGAGAGAGACGGCGTGGGGGTTCGCCTGACACTGCCAACCTCAGTCAAGCGGTGGAGGTATGTGAGGGCGAGGCCGTGGTTAGCACACAGCTGCAGCTTGGAGAGCAGGTGAGCGGGGAGGGTGATGTTGCACTGTGTGCAGGTGATTTGATTGCTACTAATTGTTCCTTTCCTCTGATAAGTAGGAGCCGGGTTCACAAGAGGGGAGAACGGACAATCAAAAAGTAAAAACTCCACTGAACTGAACTGTGATGAACTCTGTGGATTTGAGGCTGACTGTGCCAGAACAGCCGGACAACTGTTATCAGAGACAATAAACCTGTGTGTTGAACTTTAAATCTGTGTGATTGGTGTTCAGAGGAGCATGGATGGATAATCAATTAATCAATCAATCAAATTTCATTAATATAGCCCACATTTAAATCAGTTTTGTCACAAAGGGCTATACAGGGTTGGTAACATCCTCTGTCTTTAGACCCTCAGCCAGGTTAAGGAAAAACTACTGAGGAAAAAAAAAAACCCTTTTAAGAGGGAAAAGAAAACCAGTAGAAACCTTAAGGAGACCCACAGTAGAGGGATCCACTACCTGGATGGACAGGCAGTAAATTATAAGTACAAAGGTACAACATAGTTAAAAAAAAATAAATTGAAAGAATTGAATTTCTTTCAGTAGCCATTAGTCAGTAGTTATACCAGGCTATGATCCTGGTTATCATTCTCCTGGTATTCCTAGTCTTAGCATCGACCCATTCATCAGCAACAACAAGAATAGGAAAGAGAAACTGGAAAAAAATGGTAGTTTAAAAAAGATCTTATAGGAATGAGGGAGAGGTCTGTTAGGCTTATAAGGGGAGATCAGGTCCTTGTTGAAGGAAGGCGCAAGATTATTTAGGGCGTTGTAAGTTAATGCTAAAACTTTGAAATCAATTCTACTTTTAATAGGGAGCCAGTGCAGGGATGCTAAGAAGGGAGTTATGTGCTCCCATCTTTTGGTTCCAGTCAGTATGCCAGCTGCCACATTTTAGACAAGTTGAAGGTTCTTTAAAGACCTGGATGGAATTTCTGAAAAAAGGGTGTGGTGTGTTTGGGTTCTCCGGACACAGGACGCACAGGTTCAGGCTTTGGTAACAGTCATTAATTTTCATACAAGAAATCTTCCTAGCTATTACCCTTTAAATTAACTAACATTTGTTGTTAGGCATCACACTGAGACTGTCAAGGAGGTTGCCTGCGCTCAGTCTTTGTTCTACCGTTGCTGTGAGTTTGGCTCCTACTTATAATAGAAGAAGTATAGGTGCACTAACCACTGCCCTGCCCTCACAAAGAGCCATGCAGTAATCCAACATAGATGTTACAAAGGCATGGATTTGTTTTTCTTTATCCTTACAGGATACAGAATATTTCTAATTGCCTTAATATTACATAAATGGTAAAAGGCAATTCTGCATTCTCTTAGCATGCTCATCAAATTGAATGCTATTAATGAATAAGACCTTCAGGTTCCTGAGAGTAGAGCAGAAGGGATGAATATTTCCGTCCAGGTTCAATCCCTGGATCAACACTGGTGGATCACTGTGATTTTGCCCTAATAATATAACCTTTCTTTTTTCTGCATTTAGAAGCAGAACATTTTGTGTCATCCACGTCTGGATGACTTTAAAACAAGACTGCAGCCGAGGTATGTTGTTTGGGTTGTCAGACCTTGCAGAAAAGTACAGCTAGGTATCATCTGAATAGCAGTGGTAATCTATATTATGCTGTCTGATAATTTTGCCTAGGGGAAGCACATACAATGTAAAAAGAAGTGGCACAAGTAAGGAGCCTTGTGGAACTACACAATTTGTTTACGGAGGAGTCCTCGTTTTTGAGAACCAATTGGAACCTATCTCTTAGATATGATTTATACCAAGCAAGTGCAGTTCATTTGATCCTAACATCATGCCTTATCCTATGTAGCAGGATCTTATGGTCAATAGTATCAAATGCTGCACTGAGATCCAGTAGGACCAGTAGGAACACAAGTCTTTTTTCAGAGGCCATGGAGATATCATTATTTACCCTTAACAATGCGGTGTCATGTATGGGTATGTAAATGATCACACAATTGTGCACCTCAACTTTCTCTAGGATTTTGGTAATAAATGGAAGATTAGAAATTGGTCTGTAGTTTGATAGAACACCAGCATCAATGGTAGGTTTTTTTTACTGCTGGTTTAATTACTGCTACTTTGAAAGCCTGAGGAACATAACCAATTAGAAGTGGAATATAAAGACGGTTTATGTCTATGCAGATTCTCAGTCATCCAGGTCATGGTCAAGGTTCTTCAGTTCTGCAACTGAAGAAGCCTCTTGGATGAGAGGTGAAACGTTTTCCAAAAAAAATAAATGTCCAGTTACCCAACTAAACTCTTTAAAGTTGGTTTAATTTTACGTCGCCGAGCTGTGGCAGAGCATCTTTAGAGAGTGGAGTTGGTATGGGGTCCAATAGACATATTGTTGGGTAAGGAGGAGGAAACCAGAGAGGTTAACTCAGGGAGGGTTATGGGTCTAAATTATTTTAAGTGGAAAACTGTCATGGAACATTGCCAGTGTGAATGGGGAGAAATTATTATTATTATTCTATCTCTGATCTTTTTAATTTCATCATTTAAAAAATGGTTAAAGTTGTCACTACTCAGGGATAGAGGGATAGATGGATTTATAGCTCTATGGCTCCCTGTCAGTTTGGCAACAGTGCTGAACAGGACCCCGGGGTAGTTTCAATCAGCTCTGTGTAGCAAGTGTCTCCGTGTTTCAAGCTTGAAGGCCTGGGTTTGTGTATTGTTCCACGTAGCTAATTTCTTATTAGAAATTGTCCTATTTTTCAGAAGGGCAACAGTGTTTAGCACTGTTTATAGAGCTGAGTTTGTATTTTCAACTAAATTATTTAACTGTGAGAGGGGAAAGTTATTGCAATTTTCCTCTGAGTAACTGAGCCATGGCTGGAGGTCAGGTGGGAGCTGTGTGTGACCAAATTGTCTGACAAACAGCGACAGTAGAAATATTGCTGTTTAGGTAAGACAGCAGACAGTGGTCGGACATTAATGGGTTGTGTTCAAATATTTCCAAGTTCTGGATTCCTTTTCCATGTGCTAAAATAAGATCAAGCGTGTGGTTATGACGGTGGGTTGGTTGTTTGACCACTTGGTTGAAGCCAAATGAGTTGAGGAGTGATGAGAAAGCTAAGATAAGTTTATGATTAGGTACATCTACAGGAATATTAAAATCACCTACTATGATTTTATTGGAGCACAGAACCAACTCTGTAAGAAATTCTGGGAATTGGCTAAGAAATTCTGAATTTGGGGAGGATGGGCGATATAGAACTATAAAGAGGGGACGGTTAACTTACTGTCTAGTCAGATTTAAGGAACTGAGAACAAGGTACTCAAATGATTTATGAAGTTCCTGTAGGCTGAGGGTTAAGTTGGATATCACGATTGAAAATTGCAGTGATTCCCTGACCTCTGCCTTGTCCTCTTGGTATATGGACATTTGGGTAAGTGGGGAGGTGTTGCTTCATTAATTGTAACAAAATTGTCTGATTTAAAACATGTCTCAGATTAAAAGAGTAAAAGTATGATCATTAATCAAATCATTTACTATAAATGATTTATTTTTTAAGGATCTGATATTTAACAGACCGCACCTAATAATTGTGTTTGTCCCTGTTTCTGTTTTGGGTGTTGATGATGAAATGTAAATTTTTCTGAAGTAAGTATGATCAATCCCTCTTCTGTTTCTCTGTATGTATTTATACCTTAATTGTTGGTTTAATGTTGATCTTAAATGGTAGTTAAACACTATTCGTTTGGGGTGACATGCCAGCCGCAAGCTGATGTAGAGATGTGTGTCAGACTTCAACTCTGTGTCCTGGTCTGGACTCTTTGTCGTCATGCAGTTCTGTGAGGTACCCACTGCTCGTACTGCATTTCATCCAGTTAATGTTTAAGCCTCGAACCTTTCATACATTCACATACATTCACTCTGCTACACTCACCTCGCTGTCCGGATTCAATGTTCCTGTGCGCGCTCGTGCTTGACTGTACCACCTTTTCCGGTTTGCCCTGATCCCTTAAGGTGGTGAGGCTGCTCGGTCCCTCATAGATGTCTTTGCTGGGCTCGGACGACGGCAGGTTCCTTTTCCCGCACATTTTTCTGTGCCAGCTCCGCCTCCTGTGGGCACAACTCTGGCTAATGCACCACAAATGGCAGCAGGAGACTACAGGAGTTTTGCTGAGGAAGCTGACCATGTTGTGGTGGCTACAAGAACTTTTGCTGTGAGGAGTGTATCAGTGGAACCCACATAGTTTACATCAGACATCAATGGTTCAGCAGTTGTAGCGGAGGTAGTAACGAAGAGACACCACAGGAATGCTCTGTGTTTCTACCACAAGCGGATTGGCAACAGGGCAAAACGCTGTGTCCCGCCATTCCGTTACCAGACATCAGAAAACTCCAGAGCCAGCACTCAGTAGCAGCTGTGGGCGCCGGCATTCAAGGTGAGCTGCATTTCATTAGAGATTCGCTGTCCGGATGACATTTCCTGGTGACTGATTTGTTGAGGCAGGCACCGCTTCATCCATTTTGACTTTTGGTATAATGCAATTGATTTTGCTAACAGACGGTTAATTGATGCTGTGTCTTTTGCCACTTTACCATGCCTGGGGACCTGGGCCATTATCACATGCTAATTTTCTAGCCTCAGATGATGTGTATCACCGTTTGTTATCAGAATTCCTTTCCTTGACAACACCCGCCTTTTCCTCATCCAGTGCTAAACACGGGGTTAAGCATTTCATCCAGATTTTGCGTGTGTGGTAGTAAGATGCTATTAAATTAACCAGAGGTAATAAACCTGAAGTCTGCAGACACGGGCCTCAAGTTGGAGAGTGTTGAGGTCCAGGAACCTGTGCCAAAACTTCTTTGTGATGTTTCAACAGGCCTCCCACGCCCTGATGTACCAGCCTCATTGCACCACCAGGCTTTTGACTTAATGCACTCCTTGTCCAACTAGGGAGTTTGGGTAGAACTAGTGGGAATCAGGTTTGTGATGGGCGATAGTAGGTCTGCGTTTGGCCAAACCTTAAAGCGAAGTTGGTTTTCCCGTCAGTCATTTCGGGTCCTAGGTGTGTTTTTGTCCGAGAACCCCACCATTCAGTGGTTGCGTGCTGTACAGCACCCTGAGAGTAGTGTGTGGGGGACCATGCTGAGGGCAGCTCAGCAAACCGTGGGCCTTTCGAACCCAAGTCTGCGTCCTTAACCACAAGGCCACCAACTGCCCCTGATCACTGATGGACCTTTTTGAGTACTAGAGACAGGGTCTAAGCATTTTGTCTTGGGTTTCAGTGGGCGTAAGGAGCAGGTTACAGTATATCGACTCAAACCAGCACACATGGTAGCAGACAAAGTGATGTCGCCCTCCTTCCAAAGATCCGGATGTTTCTGCACCTGCTGTAAGTACAAATGCAAAACACAGTTATGGAAGACTGATTAAACTGTACTGGATAACTGATTTTAGGGCCCAGATGTGGCTGGTGGATGCTGGGCGTTTGTCAGGGTTCTGGAACTGTGTCTGATTATGCCATAGACTTTCGTTTTAGGGGCAGGTAGAGTGAATGTGGAACAAGGCAGCCCTATGTGATGCATTTCTTAGAGGACTCAACTCTGAAATAAAGGATGCGCTGGTTTCCCATGATCTACCAACAACAACGGGAGAATGGATTTAACCAGTCACATTGACCAACACATTCGGGCGAGATGCCAGGAGTGTTGCCATCATACTCAGATGTTCCATCGTCTGGCAAAAGGGTTCCTTGGTGAGGAGTCAGTACAGCACCTCTGTACAACTGTTACACACCTGACTTGACTTGTTAAACTAACCACACACTCCTGGTTTACCGTGGCTCATATAACAAAACCTTCACATGGACTGGGCTACGGATGTCATTTTGCAGCAATCAAAAGCCTGTCACCAGTTGTGTCTGGAAGGGGCAGTGGCTCCTCAGATTACTTAACTACCTGTCTAGGCATCTGACCTGGCCAATATTTCAAAGGGAGTACCACGACCTGAAGGAGGTTTTAACAAAGCCAAGGCATCTGCTCTTCCTCCTTATACACCTTATGACTGCCCAATTGACCTTCTGACTGCAACCAGTCAGGCCAGGGGGCACCTCTATTGTGAGGAAGAAGGATGGTTCCTTGTGCCCCTGCGTAAACTACAGAGAACAGTGGTCACAGTGAGAAACCGCTGAGTTACTGGAGAGGGCATCAAGGGTAGACCTCCGTAACGCCTACCATCTGGTTCGCATTGGAGAGGGAGATGACTGGAAGACGGTCTTTATCGCAATTAATCAGTGGTCGCAGCTCCATTACTGCTCCTGCGCGCTTTCTCTTGTCCCCAGCTGCTAAGAGTGCTTTTCAGACTCTTCGAACACGCTTCACATCCGCTTCCATCCTCCAAATGCCAGACCTGGAGAGACATTTATTGTTGAAGTAGACACTTCTGTTATGGGAGTTGGGCAAGTTCTCTTGCAGAGGAGTGCGAAGGACCAGAGACACCAACCCTGCTCCTCCTTTTTTCGTCGTCTTAACCAGCCTGAACAGAATTATGATGTTGAAAACAAGGAGTTGCTAGCTGTTAAGTAAGGTCTGGAGGAGTGGACCACTAAAATTTGGAATACTTGCTCTCACACAAAAGACAGCAGGCAAGTTGGGCTCTCTTTTTCCACCAGGTTTATATATTTTTTCTTTTCTTATTGACCTTATCGTTTGAAAAATTGCAAGCCAGACACTCTCTCCGGCAGTTTTCAGGTGAGAAGAACTCAGTTTCGTCTGGTGTTACTATCCTGTCACCCTGGAGCTAAACCACAGAGGTCCTGCAGCAGAGGTTCTGGTGGCCATCTGAGAGGAGGGATAGTTTTCAATTTGTTCATGCCTGTGCCACTTGCTGCTGTTCTAAGCCATCAAATTGGGCTCCTACTGGATTGCTTCAACCCCTATCAGATCCTTATTGTCCATGGTCTCACATTTCTTTAGACTTTGTGACCGGGTTGCCTCTCGGGGGGTTAATCGGTCATTCTCATGATAGTGGACCATATTAGCAAGATGGCCTATTTTCTCGTCCTGCCAAAGCTCACACAACTGGTACTACACATTGTTTTCAGGATCCGCAGTCTTTTTCTAGATGTGGTGTCGGGTCAGGGACCCCTGTTCACCTCAGTCTTGTGCTGAGAGTTTTGTTCACTGATTGGCACCACTGTAAGTCTCTCCTCAGGGTTCCACCCCCAGTCCAAAAGGCAGACAGAAAGGGTGAATCCGATTCTGGAAACTACCCTTTGCTGCATCACTTCAAAACACCCTTCTGCTTGGCTAAAACGTCTCTTGTGAGTGGAGCATGCACACAACACCCTGACCAATTCTGCAACAGCTACTTCACTTTTCTCTCCTTACCTTCGACACAGTCCTTCATAAGACAGAGCAGTAGAACATGGACCTGGGCCCAAGCTGAGGGTTAATACATTGCTCATGGCATGTGTTGTCAGTCAAAGGCACCTCCGTACTCTGTGGGCCAAAAGGTTTGCTTGTCAACTAAGGACCTTTCACTCCGTACAGGCTCAATGTTGGCTCCCATATTTGTTGGTCTATTTCCTACAGTTATTCACCAGCATGACTGCTGTCTGAGCTGTGAAAGTCCAAACCACTTTCTATGTAACCGGAGTCAAGCACGTTCTAGAAAGTCCTCTCTCGCTTGTCACACTTCCCCATTTGGGCAGTATTGATAGTGCTTCCTAACTTCTCTGGTATTTTCTCTGCAGGCTTGTGGACGTCAGGAGCCTTCTTTGAAGGGGCCGGGGGGTTCTGTCATGACTGCTGGAGCTCTGTGGTTACCTTGATCTGGCACACTGACAGCTGACAGGATATTTACGCAGTGCTCATACTCACCATGTTGTCAGATTTACTCGTTTGAAGTGATTATGCCTTTCCTCCCAATAGTAGTTTTCCATGACACTTCAGCTCTGCTACTTTCTGCCTATTCTCAGGTCAGCCTGCTCCTTTTTTGAGACAACAGACCGTTGTGTCCTTAGGTGGAGATACTTCGTATAGTTGAAGACAGTTTGCTACAAATTCTTTTCTTTCAGTCTGTACCCCTAGAATTGTAGAGAATCTGCTTGTGGACTAAGATCATTATTATATTTTGGATCCCTTCTTTTTTTGGACACTATTTTTCTGTGTGTGCTTAGTCAAAATTAAAGTAATCGAAGCGAACTTCAATTCTTGCCTTAATTTTTCATATTGCATTTGGGTTAAAGCCTAATAAAATTTTGACAAAAGGCTGGATTTACAATAATGTGAATGTAAAATGTGTCATAATGAACATTGAGCTATTTTATTGTTGTAAAGTTATCCTAAGAAAATCCATTAATCTTTAATTAAGAATATATAATGAACGACTATACAGTTTAGAATGTAACGGTTAAAGAGTTATGAGTTAAGTAACTGGACATTCAGTTTTTTGGAAAACGTTTTATCTCTTATCCAATAGGCTTCCTTAGTTCTAATTGTGAGTGGGGAGAAACTGAAGTTATATCCTGTGTGTTGGAAGAAAGGGGTGTTTCAGGTCCCCCCTATTTGGTGGACCTAGGGTTACTTGTGAGGTGCATACCAGTCGTTGCATTTGTATTGATGGGTCGTTAAACCACATTGTCCACCTTGTGTCTTGGAATCTTGTCTTTGGGATGAACCAGTTTCTGTCTCAGACTGAATTAGTAGGCCTTCAGTGATATCATAGTGTGAGGGCGAGCGGACTCCCCACTTAAAGGGATCAGGGCAAACCGGAAAAGGTGGTAAAGTCAAGCACGAGCGAGAAGATTTTAGCTTTGGCAAGCAGGTTAGTTTTAATTACTTATACGTAATAAGTCATAAGTCATAAGCACTGTAGACATGAAACGGCAAACAGCAATTCTTCAGGACAATCAGTCCTAACACTCCATACTCTCCCACCCCTTAGAGACCACTGAATATCCCTTATATAGTGCAGCCTGACTAGGCCTAATTGGGATAAACCATTACATAGGGTAAACCTGCACACCAATGGCTTAAAATACAATTACCTAGCAGATAGCACTTAATACACTCATATAACTTCAACTACTTTTATTTATTTAAAGTGCCAAATCACAACAGCCGTCATCTCAAGGCACTGCACAAAACATCCAAACATTGGAGCAACAATTTTAAATAAGGGAGAATAAACCCCCTGCCCTTATAGACCCTCACACAGGCTGAGGAACGACTCCCAAAAAACCCAGGGGGCCGCCCCACTCCGATGCCACGACGGAGAACAGCACCCTCTCACATGACCACTGAACATCTCCAACCCCCGGCCAAACAGAACAAACCTAAAATATCCTCTTGTTGCTTGCAGGTTCCGGGGTCCCGCAGTGCCGTATCAGTCCCACAGGGGGCCGCTCAGACGCTTGGGCAGGGTGTTGGGGGGCGGACAGCTGGGTCACGTGCGGCGAGATGGTCCATCGTTGGAGGTAGGGCAGGTGATCCAGGTGGACGGAACCCCAGCGCCCCTCCTCCGATCCAGAGGGACATACAGCGTTCCGGTAAGGATCCAGGGGTGTGTACATCAGGCAATCTTGGAGTCAACAGTCTCTAATTCATGCAAGCCTGATTCCCCCCGGGGCTTTTGATAGACGGGCTGTGGTGAAGGTAAGGTGTGTGCACGGGGATGTCCACCGGTACCCGGTTACAGCGGTTACCATTCGCTGTGACGGGAAGGAGTGGCGTGTCAGTTTTGCGGTCAGCTCCAGGCTTACACACTCTGTAGTTTTGGGAACTGATGGATTTTCCATTAGAGCAGGCGCGTGATAACACCTTACGCGCTGCTTTTGATGAAGTAGTAAAAATGAATGGCCAGCTTGTGAGACCTGGGTCTGCATTATCATTTCCATACTTTGTTATGATCAGGGACAGATTATATAGAGTGTGCCTTGAGACGCGTGGCGGCGGCATATGCACCCAGCTGTTGGTACCGAGGAGTCACCAGGAGATTATACTCCAGGCGGCTCATCATCACCCAATGGCTGGCCACATGGGCAGCCAGAAAATGCTAGACCGCATTACTGATCGGTTTTACTGGCCTGGTATTCACGGGGATGTGCACCGTTTCTGCGCGTCATGCCCTGAGTGCCAGATGGTAAATCCGCCCGCCACCCCGCGTGCGCCACTGCCTCTGATGGAGGTTCTGTTCCAGCGTATTGGAATGGACCTCATCAGGCCGTTTCACCGCAGTGCACGTGGGTACCGATTTGTTCTGGTAGTAATCGACTACGCCACAAGATATCCGGAAGCTGTGGCGCTGCGCAATATCTCTGCAAAGAGTGTTGCTGATGCGCTTTTCCAGATCATTTTGCGGGTCGGAATCCCGAAAGAGATTCTGACAGATCAGGGAACATCATTTATGTCACGGACTCTGGAAGAACTGTACAGATTATTAGGTATTAAGTCTATTGGGACCAGCGTCTACCACCCTCAGACTGACGGGCTGGTGGAGCGGCTGAATAAGACGCTGAAGTCTATGATCCGGAAGTTCATTCAGGAGGACAGTCCAAGTTGGGAAAAGTGGTTAGATCCCCTGTTATTTGCAGTGCGGGGGGTTCCCCAGTCCTCCACGGGGTTTTCCCCTTTTGAATTGTTGTTTGGCAGGAAGCCAAGGGGCGTGTTGGACCTGTTTAAAGAAAGCTGGGAGGAAGGTCCAAGCGCAAGTAAAAATGAAATCCAATACGTTCTGGACCTTAGTACAAAGCTATACTCACACGGGCAGGAATCACGGGTTAATTTGCTCAGGGCTCAGGAACATCAGAGGCGCCTGTATGACAGGGAAGCTAAACTACGGCACTTTGCACCAGGAGACAAAGTCCTGGTGCTGCTCCCATCTTCAGCATCAAAGCTGCTCGCTAAGTGGCAGGGACCGTTTGTGGTGACACGAAGAGTTGGTGATGTTGATTATGAGGTGGAGCGTTCAGATAGGAGAGGAGACACTCAAATTTATCATCTAAATCTGTTAAATGGGTGGGTGGAGCCAGAAGCGGTCGCCCTGGTGTCGACTGGGAGAGACGAAGATGAGCTCGGTCCGGTAGTGGGGGCTCATGATCCGAGCTCTCCTCTGGGTGACAAATCACTCACCTCGGCCCAGAAAGCGGACGTGGAAGGGCTCCAGCAGAATTTTTCTGATGTGTTCTCCTTTCTTCCAGGGCGCACCACTCTCATACAACATCACATAGAAACACCGTTTGGTGTGACCGTACCGTCTTCCTATGCACAAACGTAAAGTGGTGCAGAAGGAATTAAAGCAGATGCTGGAAATGGGAGTGATTGAGGAGTCACACAGCGCCTGGAGCAGCCCCGTAGTTCTGGTGGGTAAGAAAGACGGGTCTGTTCGGTTCTGTGTTGACTACAGGAAAGTTAACACATTGTCACAATTTGATGCGTATCCAATGCCCCGGGTGGACGAACTCTTGGATCGGCTTGGTACACCTGAATTTTTCACGACACTGGATTTAACACTGGCAGATTCCCTTATCGCCAGAATCTAAGGAAAAAACGGCCTTCTCCACTCCGTACGGTTTGTACCAATTTGTTACACTGCCGTTTGGGTTGTTTGGCGCCCCAGCCACCTTCCAACGCCTCATGTACAGAGTGCTCCGCCCACATGCTGCCTACGCGTATTTGGATGATGTCATCATCCATAGTGGCAGCTGGGCGGAACACATGCAGCACGTAACCTCGGTGTTACAGTCCTTGAGGCAGGCGGGGCTCACGGCCAAGCAAGGTAAGTGTGCAGTTGGATGGAGGGAGGTACGGTATCTGGGACACTGCTTGGGGCGGGGTCAAGTGCGTCCACAGCTGGATAAGATAGCAGCGATCGCATCCTGTCCGCCTCCCAAGTCTAAAAAAGAGGTCAGGCAGTTCTTGGGGCTCGTGGGTTATTATCAACGGTTTATCCCACAGTTTGCAGATTTGGCCAGCCCCCTGACAGACCTGACCCTTAAGAGTGCCTCAGATCCGGTCCAGTGGGCGAAGCAGTGCCAGCGGGCGTTTGAGCAGCTGAAACGGGCTCTCTGTGGTAAGCCACTCTTATTTAACCCTAATTTCTCTCTCCCTTTCATGCTGCAGACTGACGCGTCGGGCAGAGGGCTGGGGGCAGTGTTGTCCCAGCTGGTGCGGGGCACCGACCGACCCATCGTGTACATCAGCCGGAAGCTGTCCGACCGGGAGAGTCGGTACAGCACTGTTGAAAAGGAGTGCTTGGCCATCAGATGGGCGGTCGGCGCCCTACGTTATTACCTCCTGGGACGCCCTTTCACTCTCTGCTCGGACCACGCTCCGCTCCAGTGGCTCCACTGCATGAAGGACAGCAATGCCAGGATCACACGGTGGTACCTGGCGTTGCAACCATATAACTTCAGGGTCATTCACAGGCCAGGGGCACAGATGGCGGTAGCAGACATTCTCTCTCGTCTCTTGACGACTGGGGGTGAGGACGGGGGCAGCGGGGGAGTTCGCTCGGCCGGACAGTCTGCCGGCCTCAGTCCAGCGGTGGAGGTATGTGAGGGCGGGGCAGCGGTTAGTGCACAGCTGCAGCGGAGAGAGCAGGTGAGTGGCGAGGCTGACGCTGCACTGTGCACAGGTGGTAACAGTTCCACTGACTAGTAGGAGCCGGGTTCACAGGAGAAGGAAAGAACGGACTGAGAGACACTGAGGACGCAACCCCGCTGAACCAGACTGTACTGTGTATGTGTGTGTGTGTGTGTGTCCGACCGCCGGGCCACTACTGAGGTGAAGCAATAAACAAAAACTGTGTGTTGAACTTAGTATCTGAGTGATTGGTGTTCAGAGGACTCACAGACTACCACAGTAAGCAATAGGATTTTATACTGTATTCTAAAGCGAACTGGAAGCCAATGAAGGGAGGCGAGGACCGGGGAGATATGGTCTCTCTGCCTAGTTTTAGTCAGAACACGAGCTGCCGTGTTCTGGATAAGCTGCAGAGTTCTCAGAGAGCCGGCCACACATCCGGCTAATAACGAGTTGCTATAGTTCAGCCTTGAAGTAACAAAGGCATGGGCCAGCTTCTCAGCTGCATCTAAGGGAATTATCTGCCTCACTTTCCTAATGTTACGTAGATGAAAGTAGGCAGTCTTAGACACATTTTTAATATGGGATTAGAAAGAAAGCTCATGGTCAAAAATAACACCTAGGTTTTTAACAGAGGTGTTGGAGGCCGTGGTTAAACTATAATCAGATGCTATTATGTCAGATATAGAGTCCCTTACATATTTTGGACCTAGAACCAAAACATGGTCCTTGGCATCCTTTACATTATACACACTCGTTAACACACTTCACACATATTATTTACACTACCATTTACACCTATATACAATTATCAATACATACAAACACCCCTATGCATAATGGGCTGTGCCCCCCTCTGGCCTCGCGCTTGATAAACAATGTCCCTGCGCTTCCGCACAGGAACATTGCATCTGGACAGCGAGGTGAGTGTGGCTGAGTGAATGTGAATGTGTGAGTGAGGGTACGTGAACGTATGAAAGGTCCAAGGCTGAAACAGTAACTGGATGAAAGTTACTGTTTCACTGCAGGACGAGCAGTGGGTACCTCACTGAACGCCGGGTGTAGCTAAAACTGCCGAAGGTGAGTTGTGAATGTTTTAAATACGTGACGCAGCGCTCCCTCATCCGTGTACAGTTCCTGCCTGTTACCGTCACCAAGCAGCATGCTTACCAATCACAGTGAAATAAGCAATAATAAAGTAATATTGACCAACTATAAGCATATAGAGTCTCTGTCTCTCCTCCTCGTAAGTGACGCCAGCCACTTCCGGGGAGCCTGTGAGAAGGGGGGTGGGGGTGGGAGGGTCGCTCACCTTCTCACACATAGTTTTGTGATTTCGTGTAAAATTAATAAGCCTCATAATAACACCATAAACGATTCGGGTGGATCACAGCACCAGTTGAAGAAATCAGTTCACAGTACCAACTTGAAAAATGTTTTTCTCAATCCACAGTCACAACACCAAAATTTGGAAGATGTCCAGGCAAGATGTGGGATTAGTGGTTCTTAACTTTGTTGGAGCTACCAAGCCCCACCAGTTTTATATGTGCGATTACAAGTTCAGTAGGGTGGGTTGTTGTGTCTTAACTTCCGCGGTGTCTTGACCTCTGTCGCCGCCGCTCCACAGAATCCTTGAGACCAACTCACCGAACTCCTAGGGTTTGATTGAACCCAGGTTAAGAACCGCTATGTGAAATGGTCGATTTGATTAATAACAAAAAAGGCACCCAAAAACAAAAATCGGTCCAAAACAATAGAAGTAAATGAAGGCAGTTAGAGAAAGTAAAACCAAATGACATAACAATGTGAATACGTTTCATGGTTTACTTTCAGATAAAGCTTTCTTCAGGATAAAACTTTCTTCTTTGGTTTATACCTTTCTAAATTTGGTATCAAAACTTACAATTTTACACCTGTACAGGGGAGTGGTTTGACGAAAACACCAGGGGGTGGCCTGGGGGTGGAAAAGAACTCGGGTGTATGTATATTTGAGGGAGACAGGGACAGGGCAGAGGAGGTGAAAAAAGGAAGTGGCAAGGGCCAAGCAAAAGGTATACGAGGAACGGAAGGTAACTGAACACTTCAACCTTGACCATGACCTGGATGACTGAGAATCTGCATCGACATGGTCCAAGGGTTGTTTTTTTTAAAGGTTTTACTTAGAGATGCACCGGTCAATCGGCAGCCAATCTAAAACGCCGATCAATCACTTTGCTGTTGTGTTTCTGCAGTGTTAATGTCATGTTACAAGCCACAATAACCAAAAGATTCCACCCTTAACAACTGGTTTCACACATCAAAGAGGCGTGACCATAACCACTCCGACATCGACAATGACCCATTAATACCCACCCAACGACTGGTATCCCAGTCCTATCTGGGGTGATACTTTTGGGAGAGATGATGGCCTAGTGGTTAAGGAAGCGGAATTCCCACTGCCGCCAAGTTACGGCTTGAGGTGCGCTAAGTATGGTATCGTCCCCACACACTGCTGCTTGGGCGCTCTAAAGCTGCCCACTGCTCACTTTGGTGATGGGTTAAATGAAGAGGACGAAGTTCATTGTGTGCTGTGATGTGAATCACAGTGTTACAATAATAAAAAAAATAATAATAATAATTTTACACTTCACAGGTAAACCAAAGTCCAGCATGTCCACCTTTCTCCGCACTCACAGGATATAGCTTGTTACTCCTCACTGACAGTTAGAACTGAAGAAACCTCTTAGATGAGAGGTGCATATATTACTGTTATGTTACTGTACTGCTAATCTCATGTTACAAGCACTGTTTGGAAAAAATAAAATAAAAAAATTCTATCCACAAAAAAATAGACACAAAACTCCTGACCACTGACATTAAGCAGGTAGCATTGATCATTGTTCTTGTCTCTTTAAGAGACATCATTAATCACGTGCTGGTCATAGTGTCAGTTGTACTGACTCAGTGCCCCATGAGAAAGTCCAATGTATTTGCTAAGACTGCAGCTTTGCAGCATTGAATTTTGAATATCGGTGAAAAAAACAATACTGGTATGCTCCAATATTAAAAAAAGGTTGCTATTATCGTCCTGATAATATCAGTGGACCAATAAATCGGCCATTCCTACTTTCAACTCCTTTTTTAGAAGTTGTCAAATTGGATTTCCATTTTACTCTCTTATCTGTATCTTCTATGCTAATTCTAACTACCTCCATGTCCTCCCCAACTCTACTCTTTGTTCCCAATCTGGTAGCTCCATCTTTCCATCTTTTTTTTACATTTGTTTGCTCCTTCTGGAGTTGGAGTCCTCATATCTTTTATTAATGTATGCATGCATATATGTGCATATTCTTTTGAATTTCTTAACTATTTTCCCTCCTTTTATTTTAGTTTTCAGCCATGTTTCTTTTTGCCAATACAAGACTAATCATCGATGAGTGGAAAAAAACTGAATGCATTTTTCTGGGGTGTTGAAAGTTGCATTTTTTAAATATCCCTCTACAGACCTCTAGGTTGCTGTTGCTCCACAATATTAACATGGCGCTGGAGCTGACTTGCACTCAAACACTTATTGGGGTAACATTCAGTGTGTATATTATACTGTACATATTTTCCCTATATATCCACAGTATACCAGTTCAAGGCCAATATTTTTTAGAAGTCTGGGTAAAAGTGGCCAATCAAGTCTTTATAATAAAATCTTCCATCCTTGTTGTCAGCAAAGGATTTAAGCATTTGAGCCATTTCTTCTTCATTCAAGACATCCCCCTGCTTTGTCATATACATCGTCAGTTCATCTGAATCAAAGTATCCCTTTTTGTCTGTGTCCAGAGTCTGGAAGGCTTGAAGTAAAACTTGCTCAGGTATCGAGGGAAACTTTTGCTCAAGCAAAACTTTGGTCATGGCGGGGAGAAACTCCTCGAGATGGACACAGTCCATGTGTTTATCCTTTACCCCAGCAACAAACTGTTTTATTTCTTTCTGAGAAGGAACACAGCCCAGTAAATAGAAGATCTGGCCGACAGCTCTGATGTCGACCGTGTCATCAGAGCTGTAGTCAAAAGTTTTGAATGTAGATTTTATCTTATTTTCGAGTGTTTCAATATAATTTTCAACGTGTGTTTTCTGTGCCATGTTTGCAGCTGTGTTAAATAGCAGTTGATTCCACACCCCATATCCTTTAAAGTTGCCTTTGCCTTTTATGTGGTGTGATCAGGCTTGAAATAATATAATAATGGAATATTGCCTTTTATCATTTAGTGTTATTTTATGTTGTAACATTCGGCCTTACCCTTAAAACCATTAGTGATGGCGAGATGAAGCCTCATGAAGCGTCAGTGTTTCATGTACTCACGACATTACCTACTGGCCAAGTGTGTAATGACATGCAACTCTGAGGCACATAATGTGTGATGCATTGATTTGACTTACTTTACTTTGTGTTTACATTTTCAGGTGAAATCATTATTGCAGGTAAAACAATATTTTTCTTAACGGATGGAAAGGAGCTGCATAAGCATAATCAGTGGCAGTGGATAGGGAAAGTGCTTCAAGTAGACACGTACTGTATTATGCCTGTGCAACTTCGATGCTCGTGCAAATTGGATGAGTAAGACAAGGGAAATTTTATTCTTTTTTATTTAAAAACAAGAGTCTTTCAACCGTTTTTGCTTTTAAGTGATTACCTATCCTGCCTTGCTGAAAACCCTTTCACAAGGCACAGACGACGCCGGTGTGCACGAATAGGTAAGTGCAAGTTGGTGTAAATGTCTGTACAGATGTTTCTTCTCCCAGTACTCCAGGGGATTTTCTTGTCTTCCAATAATGTGCTCTGAAAGGTACCGCTGAACCACGACAGTAGCATCTACAGTGACATTTTGCGACCTCTTTGCCGCTGGTGTCCAAAAAGCGCCACAGTTTGCTGCCTGAGGAAACCACATATCATGTAAGTAAGTGTTCTTATAGGAATAAATCATATCAAAATGCAAATTAACACATTACCTCCAGTGACATCATGAGAGGTATAAGCTTGGGGGATTTCCTCTCTGCTCCATGCCCTTATAATTGTGGCACACACCGATGTCAGCCACTTCACAGCTTCAGTGGCTTCAGTGTGACTGAAAAAAAACAATCAATTCCTCAATTTCTTGTTAATTCCAAGGTGTGATACCACTTAAAGTACAGTATACTACATGAAGAATAAAATGAACAGTGAATGCTTAAAAGCAATGTTGTACCTTTTGCAAAATCAATGATCGACTTTGTAGTCGTCTCATCTGACCTCCAGCCGTACACTTGGGTGAAGAGAGGGTCACCGATCACCACCTGGTACTGAGTTGGCTCACTGGACAGACCCGGCAGACTCAATCGTATCATGAGGGTTTTCCTCCTTCATTGTAGAAGCAGCTGTCCAAAACTGTGGGACGTAAAGCCTCGGGTGACTGTCGGGACGGCAATCCCCAAAAGCGGTGGTGGACCGGAGGTTGGGGATGCCGCAAAGCTCAAGAAGGAGTTCTACCGAGCCTGGCTGGTTCAGGGGACTTCTGAGGCTACCGACAGGTACAGGCTGTCTAAGCGGGCCACGGCGTGGGCAGTGGCGGAAGCAAAAATTCGGGCTTGGGAAAAGTTTGGGGAGGCCATGGAGGAGGATAATTAGTTGTCCTCGAAAAAATTCTGGCAAACTGTCCGGCGCCTCAGAAGGGGGAAGCAGTTCCCTATCCACACTGTTTACCTCTATGTTGCTGTTGACCACTATGGGAAATGTTGTCGGAGGGTGGAAGGAATACTTGAGGATCTCCTAAATCCCACTGACACGTCTTCCTCAGAGGAAGGAGAGACAGGTTGCTCAGTGGATGATCCACCAATCTCCTGTGCTGAAGTCTCTGAGGCAGTTAAAAAAGCTGCTGGGTGGCAAGGCGCCGGGGGTGAATGAGATCTGCCCTGAGTACCTGAAGTCTCTGGATGTCGTGGGACTGTCTTGGCTGACACGTCTCTGCAACATTTGATTTTGATTTGATTGCCTTTTATTGTCATTGTAACAAGTTACAACGAAATTGGAGTCAAACTGTCACACATGCACATGAACAAAACAGTGACAAGAAGACAATTGACAGAACCCTCGATCATGGTGCTCAGCGGAAGGGGCCCTTTGACTGCTCTCACCAACTTCTGAATGTGACAACAGAGCAGGGTTGCGCCTAATCCCATCAGCAAACCTTCTGCTATCATGATTCAAATCAGATAAGCATCTTCCACGTCCTCAATGGACAGGTCCGTCAGGCACACGTTCCTCCACGTCCCCAAGGAGTCCTCCGCGTATCTAGCCAGAAACGTTCCTTGAGGGCACGGTTGCTCTCCTTTGCCAACTCTTCTGGCGTTGAAAATTCCATGGTTAAAGTTTAGAGTTTGGAGATCCGTGCAGTGAGAGGCTCTTATAGAGACAAGACAAGACTCCAGCAAGCAGGAATGATAAGGGAGTGGAGAGAGGGGAAGATGCGACTACCTTCGTCGAAAGCCAAGGAAGAAATAAGTAAATGAACATCACGTGGCATTCAGAGTCAGTACCTCTGGAGTGGCAAACTGGGGTGGTGGTCTCTATTTTTAAAAAGGGGACCAGAGGGTGTGCTCCAACTACCGGGGATCACACTCCTCAGCCTCCCGAGGAAAGTCTATTCCAGGGTATTGGAACGGAGAATTCAGCCAATAATCGAACGGCCGTGGAACACTGGACCAGCTCTACACCCTCCAGAGAGAGTCCATGACCATGGGAGTTTGCCCAACCAGTCCACATGTGTTTTCTAGACCTGGAGAAGGCTTTCGACCGGGTCCCTCGAGGACTCTTGTGGGGGTACTCAGGAAGTATGGGGTTGGAGGCTCTTTGCTAAGAGCTGTCCAGTCCCTTTATGAATGATATTTGATTAATTTTGAAGGTTGTGGTTCAAAATGGTTCTGAAAACGTTCTTTGATATGTTTTTAACAATAAAACAATAATAAAGTTTAATTGAGAATTACATAGTATAAGCAACTTCAGATAATTGTAGATTTTCCTATTGAGAAAGTGGAGGCTTGGTGAGAGAGTATAGGACCCTACCTTCTGTCAAAAGTTTTTGATCTGTCTGATTTATGACCTAATTTATGACCCTAACAGCTATGACCTACACCCCGCATCCACCTACCTATCCACACACACCTATCTAATCAGCACCCCTCCCGGTTCCTTCAGATTGCGTGTAGGGATCTTTTCCAATTTTGCAGGAGTTATCAACTATATTACCAATAGTATACGCAGCAAAAATGGTCATGATAGGATAAAGCATTCTCATGTTATGGTGGGGGTGGGGCAAATTATGACAGATGTGTTGTCAGAATCTGCCGGCCTGGTAACTCCAGATTGCTTGGGGGGATCTTCTCCAAATTTGCAGGAGTTATGAGGTATATTACCAAAAGTATTCACAGCAAAAATGATGATAATCTGATGTCCTGGAACTGTATTGGATAGGGGTACACTTTATGGTTAAAGAAAGAAGCAGGAGGTAGAATTTTATATATATATATATATATATATACATACACGCTTTTGAGTGAAACTTACTGACTGTTGCAGCGCAGTAGCGTGTTGAATTAATATAGAGATAAAATATAATTACAAAAGTAGAAATTATATAATGAAGAAGAGTAAATTATGATTGATGTTTTTTCTGTACTGTGAGAGAAATAACTTTGAGAATTGGTTTACACAAGTTTCTCACAACTCGGTGTCCTTCGTATCTGCCACTCTTATTAAATCACACGCGTCCTCCACTTACGCTCCCACGCTTACGTATAGGTACGGACATACGGAGACACATACACAGTGTGGTATCCTCTGTGTCTGCAACAAAAATTGTCCGTATCTAGTCAAACAACAGTGTTTATAACAGTGCACACGCAAACCCCCCGCCCTCTCATCAGCGATGTCAGCAAGGTCTCTAACCAATCTCTCATAAAACAGAAACTTTTTAAGTGAATCTTGCTGAATGTTGTAACGCAGTTTTGTGTTGAATTATTGTAGAATTGAATGAATTATTGTAGAATAGAATGTAGAAAGTATAATTATAAAAGTAGAAATAATAAAATGAAGAATAAAATTATGTTTGAAGATAATAGGGTATGAAAAAAATGCTTTCAGTAGGTTAAATAGAAAACAGTTAAAGTCAATAATCTTTTTCTTTTCTTGGAATGACGAGGGTTTAAAAAAACTTTACTTTGTAACACTAAATGTTGAGTTATTATTGTATGTTTACGATTGTATGTGAAGTAAGTGAGTGAAGTAAAAACATTTTTTTCATTCCCTCTTCAGTCGTAATTTTACTCTTCATTTTATTATTTCTACTTTTATAATTATACTTTATATCTACATTAATTCAACGCACTACTGCGCTACAACAGTCAGTAAGACTCATTCAAAAAGTTGTTTTTAAGTTTGATTTAAAAAAAAAAAATAAGATTGAGAGTGGAACGTCAGAGACTTTGCCGGCATTGCTGGTGAGAGAGGTGTGTGTGGGTATGGGTCTCTGTTTAATAATTGCAGGCTGCGTTACAATAAAACCATAAAAGGGTTCTATACTGTTTGGTGGCTAAGGAAGTTGACTTAATTCCAAAGGGTTTCCTACTGGGAGGTGGTAGACTTAACACCTCTTGCTGGGGACCCTGCATCCCAGGGTCTTTATTCTTTCCCTAGAGTCCCATTGCATTGGGCCTGACACAGGACTCAGCCTGCACATCTTTGGCCCAACTCCCCTAGCACCCTACTGTCTGATCTGGACCCTGGACTTCGCCTTATGGAGCATATGAACTTGATTGGACCATGCATTGATCTTATAGTGTCCTTCTTTTATTTGAATTTCTTAAAAGACATTTTAGGTTTTACTTGCTAATGTTTAGTTAGCCCGCCTGTCCTGGGTGAGGATCCCCTCCACTGTCGATCACCCTGAGGTTTCTTCCTTTTTTACCCTTTCTGGGTTTTTGGGAGTTGTTCCTCAGTCGGTATGAGGTCCTATAAGGGCAGGGGCTATCTCAATATATTCTTTTTTATTCTTGTTTTTATGCATGTTTGTTTGTAAAGTGCTTTGAGATTGTTGAAGTTGTAAAGATCCCACCCCATTTTCCAACCACATTATCTATAAAAGGTACAAAAGGTAACGCATTTTCTGGTCAGCCTCTTTTTGTTCCTTTTGACTTAATTTTCAAAAGTTGCCAATGATTGGTTTTCCATTTTACTCTTTTGACTATAAATACCTGGATGTTCTCCCTATCTGCATGCATTATTTTCACATTTGTTTTACATTCCTTTGCTTTTTCTCCAAACCCCCCTGTCTTTGTTGCCCATATAATGAGAACATTCCTGATCCTGTCCTTGTTTTAATCCTTAAATTTAGCAACTTTAACTCAGCCCCATCCAGACTAGCCTTATTTATGAATGTATGTATCCATACATGTACATATTTATTATGGTTTATTATGGTTTGTTTTTCTTACTGTAACAATGTTGTGGGTTCACAGGATACTGACACTTGATACGATACAACACTTTTATTTACAAGTTCCACAACTGCCCAGCTTCTTCAACTCTCAGTCCCAATAACTTTTGCGCAAGTTGCACTGTCAGGGTTATGGATATGGCTTCCTGTTTGCTCCTCCTCACCTTCTCTTGCGCTCCTACTTATACAAGAAGAGTTATGTTAGTGAAATTACTCTTACCTGTGCACAGTACAGCATTAGCCTCGCCACTTGTCTACTCTTCCTGCTGCAGCTGAGTGCTAACCACTGCCACACCCCCGCACTTACTTTTCATTTTTCAATCACGTTTTCTTTTTGCCAATACAAGACTTCAACATCCACGACAGGGATAGGCAACCCAAAATGTTCAAAGAGCCACATAGGCCCCAAAAAACAGAATCCATACCTGTCTGAAGCTGCCAAAAATTAAAAGCTTTGTATAAAACTTATGTGAAGGCAACAAAGGATCTCAATATATTAGCTATAGAAATTAGTATTGAAATAACTATGAGCACGAGCATTAATGAATAAATGTTTATTTTCCCTGCAGTGCATCCTGGAGTGAATGTTACACCACATGACACTACTGTACAATATTTGGTGCTTTGTATTTTTATATTTATATTTTTAATATTTTTTTGATGTTTAACTTCCATTACAATATTGGTGTTTTAGGTTTTGTTGCTTTCATTAAATTATAGAAATACAAACAATAGATATACAGATTTTTGGTGTCTAGGCTTCCTGTAATTTCAGACCTTAGTATAAAGATGAAATGCAGTCCTCTTCAAACCTCAATAATACAACTCCTCTCTTTCACTCTTATCACAGAATGCAATAACCCTCAGCAGTTAAAACGCAGCCTGCAATTATTAAAATAAAACAAACTAACATATATTGATATGAATATATTACATAATATATATTAATATAGATATATTATATCTATTAAAAAAGTAATAGAACTAGTTAAACTATTATTAAATAATATAGTGTTTTTATGGAAATATCCATAAAAATCCATATAATAAAATATAAAAAAGAAATAATTAATGGATTTTCAACAGTGGCCCCTGAGCTGATTTTTATTTTCAACACGCAACACAGTGGAGATAACCTTGATGTAACTCAAAATCATCATCCAGCCATTGAACTGTAAGGCTCAACGTTGACACTAAGCTCATGTTTGAAGTCCAAATGTCCATTGCAAAACTAATCAGTGGCGTCAAGCAGTTTGCGTAAATGGCTTGAAACGCTCTCAAACAACTCTGGCAGCGTTGAATCAGAAGAGTACCTACTACTTGGACAATTGTATCGTGGACTAAAGTGTTTCACCAAGTTTACAAGGTGCGCCCCTCCTCTTAGCAGCCTTCCAACTTTCCAAATTTCTATCCCTACCTCCAAACCGGCCCATCACTTCCTCATCCCCTCTGTTCCATTCTCCTACATGGCCATTAAAATCTGCTCCAATCACCACTCTCTCCCCCCTGGGGATGCTCTCTACAACCAAATCCAGCTTATTCCAAAACTTCTCTTCTACAGACTTTGGAGACTATTACCTGTGGAGGATACCCACTGACAACAATCAACATCTCTCCTTCTATAACTACCTTCACATACATTAGCCTATCTGATACTTGTTCCATATCCACCACATTCCTCGTATACTCTTCCATAATGATCGCCCCTACTCCATTTCTCTTCCCATCTGATCCAATGTAAAATAACTTGAAACCTGTTCCAATATTTTTAGCCCTGCTGCCCTTCCACGTGGTCTCTTTGGCAGACAGCACATCCACTCTTCTTCTCTCCATCATGTCAGCCATCTCCCCACCTTTCCCTGTCTTTGTAGCTATATATATTCAGTAGGGATGGCAAAGTAATACAGGAAAACCTGCTTTCCTTACTGTGCACATGGCAATAAAATCTTGAATCAAGTTCATGATGTCAGTTTGCTGCTGATTTCTACTTCTGCCGTTCCTATGACTGGTGCAGCAGTAAGCATAATTCCATGTAAATATATCTATTTAGAAAATTGTGATCAAGTTAGGGTAAAAAGATGATGAACGATTTTTTGATGAAGCTCGGTCAGGTTAAGGTCTACTCATCAAAACACTGTCAAATAATTAATACATAGGGGCAAGGAGGGAGATGTGGAAGAAATCATCAGATAGGTTGAATGTGTGAGTGACGTAATGGCTGCTAGGCCACCACCCATGTCTCTCTATTGCTCTCCCTCTCTTTCTCTCCCTCCTCCCTCCACGACTTTCTGTCTGTGTGTATGTTTAAGGAAGAGACGCAGTGAGTCAGGAGCAGTAACTGCAGACGGCCACTATTTCCAGCATTCAGAGAAGAAGCAGAGGAAGAAAAGGCAGGGAAGATTGCTGTGCTTGCATCGTGCATGTTTTCGGCTAAGGGATCTATCGCCTCTTTCAATCAACACACCTTTCATTCTGTTTTTGAGCACCCATCTAATTTCCATTCTTTTTGCAGAGGATACAGAGGAAAACTGGCTGTGCAGCATTGCGCATTTATTTCACCAGGAGCCCTCCCCCCATTTTCCCCCGCTTAGGCCTCAGCCTGACTATAATGAAGGGACTTCTCATTCTGAATAAGAAGACGAGAGAGCTCTTTTGTAGCAGGACTGAGTCTCTTTGCTGCAGGTGCTGCTAATCTGCACAAAGCAGTTGAAGAAAGCTGTATAAGCCCTAGTCAGTAGCTTTGGTTTAGCTCTTTCTTCGCCGTTCTTCTCAGCAGGCCCTGGTGATTGCTGCCTGTGTTCTCTTTTTGTTTTATAGATGGATTCGAATGAAAGGAATGGCAAACTGCTGCTATGAGATGGTAGCCCAATGGTGAGGTTTTACATTTGTTTTTTATGTGAGTGTGTGACGTCTGTCATCACTTTCACCAACATACACCACCAAAAAGGTTTTGGTGAATTTTTTATTGGAAAAAAGTGGGAAGTGGTGATATATATTTCAATATTTCAGTGACTACTGGTTACTGTAACATGTTGAGAAGAATCCTCCTGCTGAACATCCTTCTGGTCACTGGTCGATCATTGTCCAAAATGGAGAGCCACAAAACTTCAGCCTCCATAGACATCTGCAGGGACAACTGTATCTGTGAAGAGCGGGAGAATATTTTGAGCATCAACTGTGAGAATAAAGGATTTACCACTGTCACACAGTTCCAGGCTCCACCAAATAAAATGTCACAGCTTTTTCTAAACGGAAACTTTTTTTCACGTCTCAGTGCTAATGTGTTCATCACATATGTCAACGTCACCTCACTGCATCTGGGCAATAACGGTTTGCAGGAAATTCGAACTGGAGCATTCAATGGGCTTCGCTTCCTAAAGCGTCTCCATTTGAACAATAACAACCTGGAAGTGATCAAAGAAGACAGCTTTTCTGTACTGGAGAGTCTGGAGTATTTACAAGCAGATTATAATTATATCAGCACCATAGAGCCAGGGGCTTTCAGCAAGGTAAACAAACTGAAAGTGCTTATCCTCAATGACAACCTATTGTTGTCTTTGCCTCCTAATATTTTTCGCTTTGTGCTGCTCACTCACTTGGACTTACGTGGAAACAGACTCAAGATGTTGCCCTTTGCAGGGGTACTTGAGCACATAGGTGGTATCATGGAGATTCAGTTGGAGGAGAACCCATGGAACTGCACCTGCGATCTGATTCCACTTAAATCATGGCTGGATACAATCACTGTCTTCGTTGGAGACATAGTGTGTGAGACACCATTCAGGTTACATGGCAAAGATATCACACAGCTTATCAAACAGGATCTATGTCCACGCAGGAATACTGGTGAGCGCATGCACTTTCCTTCGGAATCCAAATCTCGAAGTGTCCTGACTCCAACCTACCTCCCAGAAATATTTACTCCCACCCGTGCCCCAAAAGCTTCTCGACCCCCTAAAATACGTAACAAGCCTACACCTCGCATTTCAAAGGACAAACATGTGTTTGGCCCCATCATGGTTTACCAGACACGTTCGCCTGTGCCCATTCTCTGCCCCAGTGTATGTATGTGCACTTCACCAAACCCGGACAGTGGACTGAATATTAACTGTCAAGAGAGGAAACTGCAAAATGTCAGCGAGCTTAACCCCAAGCCGTCCTTTCCAAAGAAACTACACCTGACTGGCAATTATTTGCAAGTTATTTACAAAACAGATTTGAGTGAGTACACCTCCCTGGAGCTGCTTCATCTCGGAAACAACAGAATTGCAGTAATTCAAGAGGGAGCATTCAAGTATCTCACAAACCTTAGAAGGCTCTATCTTAATGGAAATTACATTGAATCACTATCTCAGACGCTCTTTGATGGTTTGCAGTCACTTCAGTATCTTTATTTGGAATATAACATTATCAAAGAAATCTCACCAAAGACATTTCACAGTCTACACAACCTCCAACTGCTGTTTCTCAACAACAACCTGCTAAGATCTCTCCCAGATAATATTTTTGGGGGAACCATGCTAACAAGACTTAACATGAGAAACAATCACTTCTCATATCTTCCAGTTGAAGGCATTTTAGATCAGCTCTCAGCTTTCATTCAGATTGACTTACAAGAAAACCCTTGGGACTGTACTTGTGATATTGTGGCACTCAAAAATTGGATGGAGCTTTCTAGTACAAGTGTGGTGGTCAATGAGATAACTTGCGACTCGCCTTCAAAACACGCAGGTCGTTTGCTGCGCTCGCTTCGTAATGAGGCCATATGCCCTGAGCCAAGTGACATTCCCTCATTACAACATGCTTCTCCTACAAGGATCCCTACCTTTATTAGCCCTGAAACTACAGCTACTACTCACTCCTCTTCCTCTCCTGATCCATCCTTTTCTTTGAGCTCCATTAGTCCCACTGATTCGCGACCCCATCCTCCTGACCTGCCTGAGGTGCCACTGTCAGTCCTTATTCTCGGGCTTCTTGTCGTTTTCATTCTGTCTGTATGCTTTGGGGCCGGCCTCTTTGTTTTTCTTCTTAAACGGCACAAAGGGGCGGAACGTTTGCCCACAAATACTAACAACTTAGATATCAACACTCTGCAAATACAATATTGTTCCTATACTCCGGAACCAACAGAAGAAAAAAAATCTCAAAACCCCATATATAACTACATTCCACCCCCAGTGGGCTCTATGTGCCAAAATCCTATTTACCTGCAGAGAAATTGTAAGCAAGTGACCTATTATCAGAACATGAAGGATCTTAGTTTTAGGCCATTGGCTGCCAAAAATAATGATTCAGCCCCTTGCAGCCCAGGGAGCTTTAGCATTAATACAGTGAATTTAATGGATAAACCCCCAGCACCATGTAGTTTGAACCCCGTAGAGCCACATGAGTTGCTGTATCAAAATTTTGGAGAGAGGCCTAACAAAGATCTCCCCAGGGCTGTTGATAGCCCCCCTTTCAATTACAACTTTTGCACTTTGCCCAGGAGACCATGTATTGTGCCCCCTTATGAGGTAGTAACAGCCCAGCATCCCATCTCTGACCAGGACAGAACAAATCAAGTTTCGTTTTATGACACACCAAGAAAATATACTGGACCTGAAAACTCATCTATAATAAATGGACAGACAACCCTTCTCCCTGGAAATCTAAAGAAAGATCCGGACTACCTGGACGTTTTGGAAAAACAGACTGCAATGAGCCAACTGTAAAAATAATTTAAATCTTCACCCCAATATTCATAATAACTGTGCACTAATGCAAATAATACTCTCTCTTTATATATAGCAATTATGTTTCTGTTTAAGCCTACATTAGAGACTGAAATTGAAGTGGAGCCTTTTTTGTTTGTAGTTTAATCTAAATGTTACTTTTCAAAATGCATAAAAATCAATATGAATATATAATTATGCAGTTCTATTTTTCCATCAATAATTTAAGATCAGTATCTTTGAACATTTCACCCTAAAAAGACTGGTGATGGCATGAAAATCTTGGACCAGATGGCTTATGCTTGTTTTTTTTCTCTTAAAATGACAAAAGAAACAATAGATGAAACTGTCATAGAAAATAAAAAAAAAATGTTGACATCTTTGATATAGCATAAACCATGTCAGAGCCTAAAGCATCCTATACAATCCAACAATCTGCAAATAATATATTTTCCACAGAAAATGCAGACAATGCTCTCTACAAAATGGAAAAAAAAATATTACTATTAATGTATTTTTTAAAGTTCAGAGTTTTACAATGTAAAGTGTAAAAATGTAAATGGACAAAATATTATAAAATGTTTAAATTTATGTATGTATCTTTGCCAGTATATTTGTGGGGGGGTGGTGATGGGGACTTTTCCCTTGAATTTGAAACAACACAAACATTTCAGGTCACGCACGTTGAGAATTTTTACCAATTTTTTCATGAACATATAATTTAAGGGCAATTGTCTATCGTTTCGCATAAGTAGATTTCACTTTTAATCATAACTGCTGAATAAGCATCAAGGATGTAAAGCCCAGATATATGCGCTGCAAAGAAACCAGCCTCAGTCAGAAAGAGGTGGTGTGAGGGCTGCAGCTGTCCTGCAGCTACCGATCGTTCATGATCTTTTAGGGGATATGATGTGATTAGTGTGACAGTTGTCCTGCAACTCAATGCTGTAATACTGATTATTTCCACCACAAGTGCAAAATGCTCCTGTCTAACCTGTTTATATATTTCTGGTAGTAATTATTGACATTCCTGCGTATAAATTGCATGTTTTTCCCTGTGTCCAAAAATATGTTTTCTGACGCTCATTTTTTTAGCCACCGTATGAGTGTAAGTAAATGTGGTTGTCTCTATATGTAGCTTCATCTTTTAAATTTAAATTCAGCTTGGAACATAGACCTTGCACCAAATTAAGTCCATCCAACATTGACATTCACAGTTAACAAGTGGTGGTGCATGCTGCTATGCTATAGAGAGTGTTGCAAACGTGGTCTGTTCTACTGTAGAAGTGTACACACCTATCATTGTGATTCCGTCAGTTTTTCTTTGATTTTGGATTTCTTTAATTTCACTGAGGATGTGTGAGAGCCACAAGTGACCTAAAAGAGTTGTAAATAAATGCCTAAAACTAAAAAACTAAATTGGCAATAAACACAGTCTCTTCCAAGAAAGTTCTAAATATACATCAATCTACACACACCCACTATAAACACATAGTAGACATTCTATTATTCTATTATCTGAGGATGTGTGGGTGAGGCCTATAAATCATAGGGACAGCACACATAAGAAAGACATTTTAACGTGAATTTTTAGCATTTGTTACAAATGAGCAGATTTGCATGGTAAACATTTTTTTAACAATTTCTGGTTTCTAACTGTATTTACTACTAATTTATAATTTACCACCTCTTAACTTACTGTATATAGATGAAGTGCAATGTAAGTTGATAAATATATTTTCATATTTTTCAATAGAAATTTTGCCAGTCAGTGGAAGCTTAATTATTGAAGTTTAATTTGTTATTTAAGTAATACCAATGTTTCAAAAACAATGTTCCAATATTTCCCATTACTGAATATTGCATATTATGGAAGAAAATATAGGACAGGGCCTGAGCTATCCTTTTCACTTTTGCATTTGCCTTCCTGTCAATAAACCTCTGGTAGCATGGGGCCGGAAAGCAGCACTGATAGGAATTCCTTTCAAGTCCAAATCCAGATACATACATCTCACCACATATTTCTCATTGTGAGCCACCAATGTAGACATGTGTATGTTTGTGCTTCACAGAAGCTATGTACACACTTTAAGGCCTGAGGATGTAGTTGTTTTTGTTTTTTTTTTTGGACTTTGGGTGCATTTCCCCCTCCTTTGTACTGCTAGACAAACATCTGTGGGCAGCCATCTTAATTTCCTGTTTACAACAAGCCAGTTCGTTATTAGTGTAATCCAGTTACATTCTGACCGCGCCACCCAAATCTCAATACCCCCCAGATAATCTATTTCATTCCCTCAGAGAATACATATCTTTTTTTTTTTAATCGTTAACCTCTAATTAATGGCAGGGAATTTTGCGACAACCTTTTTGCTGGAAAGTCAACTTAACAAATGTGTTTTTGTTAACGATAAGCTTTTTAACAGTTGTGTGATTTCAGTGTTACGCATTCTCCATTCTCATTATGATTATCCGGTCTGTCCAGCTGCTGGTGCGTAGCTGTTTATTGATGATTCCAGTCTTGAGGTTTTTATACAGTAATACTCAACGTTGTTGGCTACATTAGCTATAAGGCTGATGTAGCAATGTGACTTTATAGCTTCAGGTCCCAGGCTCAAACACTCCTCGTCATTTTACTGATTTTACTGTGTAGCATATATATATATATATATATATATATATATATATATATACGTCTTCAAAATTATTCATACCCTTTAGAATTCTTGTGATTTTTTTAAGTGACAAAATATTCCTTTTCTTAAGTTTGTGCATCAGTTATATGTGAACAACAATTGAATGAATGACAACAATATAAAATCTAAGAATGTATTCATTTCAGGGGTATTTTATTGATGGATTCCCAAAAAATGCCATGTTCAAATTTATTCATACCCTTGTCCTTTGTCTTTCTTTAATAGTCAATCGCATAGCCTTTGTTCTTCATGACTGCTTTTAGAAGATTCTTGTATGTGTCCACAAGCTTCCTGCATGTCTCCTTTGATGTTGGCCCATTCTTCCTTGGCAAAAGCCTTAAGCTCGGTCAGATTGGTTGGTTTCCTAGCCATCACTCTGGTCTTCAACTGATGCCACAAGTTTTCAATGGGGTTCAAGTCAGGACTTTGACTTGGCCATTCTAGGACGTTGACCTTTGAACCATTTCTTCACTACCTTGGCAGTGTGTTTAGGATCGTTGTCTTGCTGGAACATCCAGTTGTGGCCAAGCTGGAGTTTCTCAGCAGATTCCTTCACATTTTTATCAAGGATCCTGATGTAATCCTCCTTTTTCATGATTCCTTGGACCTTGACAAGATTCCCTGTGCCACTGGAGGAGAAACATCCCCATACCGTTATGTTTCCACCACCATACTTGACAGTGGGCACAGTGTTCTTCGGTCTGTAGGCTTCTCCTTTCTTTCTCCAGACATACTGAGTATCCATATGGCCAAATAACTCCAACTTTGTCTCGTCAGACCACAGGATGGTTGACCAAAAGCTGGGATCTTGCTTCAGATGACCTCTACAAAAGGCCAGGCGAGCTTCCAGATGTTTTTTCCTGAGCAACGGCGTCTTCCGAGGTGTACGTCCATGGAGACCTCCTCTGTGCAAAACTCGCTCGATGGTGGGCCGTGACACCTGTGTCCCTGCCTGGTCAAGCATTCCAATTAAGGCATTGGTTGTGGTCTGTGGGTTGTTGTTGACCTCTCGGCAGATTTCCTGGCAAGTTTAGAGGACACTTTACGTTTTCTGCCACGCCCACTGAGGTTTTTAACAGTGTTGAACTTCTTGTGTTTGTTGATGGTGCTCTGGACGGTTGACGCAGGGACATCATACTGCTTGGAAATGGCCTTATAACCCTTTCCTTCATTGTAGGCACATACAAGACGCTGACGTAAGTCCTCGTTGAGCTCCTTCTTCTTGACCATGATGATCAGAAATTGAGAAAGACCTGAGCACTTTTCCCCTATTTATACTCTTCTGAAAAGATGTTTTTTTTTGGTTTTTAAATCAGTGTTTAACATTTGGTCAACAGTGTTTAAAGGTTTTATTCCATTGTGACACCTTAAAGTAACTGCTGGACAAAGATTAACACATTTGGTACATTTTTGTTGAAATATTGTCAGGAGTATGATTAATTTGAACATGGCATTTTTTGGGAATCCATCAATAAAATACCCCTGAAATGAATATTTCCTTAAATTTTATATCGTTGTCATTCATTCAATTGTTGTTCACATATAACTGATGCACAAACTTAAAAAAACGTAATATTTCGTTACTGAATTAAAAAAAATCACAAGAATTCTAAAGGGTATGAATAATTTTGAGGACGGCTATATGTATATATATACATAGAGAGAGAGAGCAAGAGAGAGAGAGAGATTTCTGTTAAAATTTAGTAAATTATTTTGTGGGTACAAAAGACCTTTTGTACCTACTAAGCCCCAATGAAGAAAATAGTGCTATTCACAGACACTGAAACACATAGCCTCCTACTCTCTCTCTCACTCTTTCCCACTTTCTGTCTCTCCCACACACAAATAGAAGGAAGTTTGAAGTGTGGTCTTGCAATCCAATGAAGTCTCTTCCTCTACACACTCCTCCCCTTTCCCGGAGCTCCCCATTACATATATTTGTATCAATACAGTTGTTGCTTTTACAATGGGGTAGGGATGAAAAACATATTTTATTATAATTTAACCTCTTGTTGACTATCAAAAGTTAACTTTTTGGGTACACAGGGCTATCCCAATGGCCTCACCAACCACAGGAAGGCTCCCAGTATGGAGTAATGTGATTTGGGTGGCAGTGGTGGGCAAAGCTGCCCCCTGTGAGCCCAGTAACAAATAAGTGGACAATGATGGGTAGATGTTACTTCTGACTCAACAACATAACATGTTGTACAAATGTAAAATAACTACCAGTTTATGGACTGTCACACATAGTAGGTGTAAACAAAAAAGTTAGCTAGAGCACCCACTACCAGGTACTGTAACACAGCTTAGTTTTTGAAGAAAGTGCAAGTTTTAAGACAAGTCTGCGCTACGACACAAATGAGCACCTCAGCTGTCTGGTTAAACCGGCAAATCAATTGCAGATCCTGTAAAAGGGCCGGTTTATCCGGAGATGTAATAGCCGCACCAGAAATGGTTTAGGTCGTAGATGCACTGTCACACTCATACAACGGCTCAGGCTGTTAGTTGTGATGGACTGAACCATGGCACTTGGATGACCACTTGTTACTTGATGTTATCTCATAGGTAGGTGAAAATGTTGGTAACGTGGCTTCTGCAGGTTACTTGTATATCAGAAATATTGTAGTTCTATGAGCTTGTATGCCTGACGTACAAGCAAACACTTAATAAATAACTTAAAATAAAATTAAAAAACTATAACTTTCAAAATCAAACAGTTTGTTTATGAAAGGAGAGGAGAGAAAGAGAAATACTTGTGACAATTGTGACACAGCACACCACTGCACAAACGCAATCTGCTTTTAATCATCAACAAAGTGTGCTTGTTCTTACACTGCAGCTAAGTTCATGGCCAGTTGTTAAATATGTTTCCATAATTTTTAAAGTTGTGAGGAAGTGTTCTAACCACTCAAGAATCACAGAAAAGACTTGAGTTCTGAACCAGTCACAGACTATAGTTGAAGAGGAAAACCTTATTTGAATTTTCAAGCAGGCCAAGGCCAAACAGAAGTGCTTGTTGCACCTTTTTGGTAACTAACTCTTTTGGACTCCTTAAGTCCTAACCATGGGAATCAAGCTCTACAAAAGACCTGGGCAAATAAAGCCCCGGGGTTTGGGTACATCCACTTTTAATCTGACCCTCAAACTTGTCAATAAAACTATTCATTTATATTGTCATTTTTCCTTCTCCCTGAAATGCCAGCATTTCCCCCAATAGATTGCACACATCAGACACCATGGATTTTAGCATTTTATACCTGACCTTTGCATATTATTTATCTTAGGTCACACAACTACTCTATCTGTTCCTGATCTGACATCCATGTCAAATTTTGGTACCCACTGTTACCAGGGAGTGAAAATATTTGACTAAACATGCACTATAGACTGAAGTTTTACTGGCTAGCTTGACCGCTTCACATGAGCCCAGCTGGAATGACATTTATGTATCTCTTTCATTTGTGTTCTTTGTGGAATATTTACACAAGCAGTTAAAATATTACACAAGGCACAACATGCTAATGATGTGTGCTCTTACATAATGTCTTTGACATTTATTATTTGTAACAATGGATTCAAGGTCAGCTTCATGTAGGATTTCATCACCCACAATTCTAAATAGCCAAAGAGAATGTGAAAAGGAGAATGCATAAGAGAAGTATGTCCAGCTTCCATGATATGATATATTGATTTATAAATGTGAACAAGATATCAGCGTGAGGAGATGGCTTCCTTTATTCCTCTCTCAAACCATCTGTCCTCCTTGTCCAAAATATGAACATCTGAGTCCTTGAAAGAGTGTTCCTCTTTCATTGAGATGGAGATAAACTGCTGAGTCCTGTCCTGATGTGTTCACCCTCCTGGGCTGGGCCATGCGTTTGCGAAGTGGTTGTTTGGTCTCCCCAATATACAGATCTGAACACTCTTCACTGCACTGAACTGCATAGACCACATTGTTAAGGTTTTCCCTTGGAATTTTGTACTGGTTTGAAGTAAACAGGAATGTTGTGTTTGCTGGTAAACCTACGTAGTTTCTTGGATACCCCCATACATAGGGCACTACCATGTGTTTCCTCTTGTTCCGACCTTTTGTGATGTGTTTTGTGGTGGTTTCTTTATTCTGCCTTTTACCTGTTTTGCTGAAGGCCCAGTTGGGGTAGCCACAAGTTTTATAATAATAATAATAATAATAATAATAATACATTTATACACAAACACACACATTTACATGTATGCATTTAGCAGACACTTTTATCCAAGGCATCTTCCTAGTAAGATTAAAAATAAGTTTGCATAAAAAAAACTCAGGAGACCATTAGATAAGGAAATAAGTGCTAAAAGCAATAAATGAGTTTAATTGGTAGAGGACGATCAGGTGGTGCTAGTGCAAGGGGGGTTCTTTAAAAAAGCTAGCTCTTCAAGAGTTTCTTGACCCTTCATCTCTGATTCTTTTGGGTAGATTACACCACCATCAAGGAACCCATGAAAGAGCCTGAAATGCCTCAAATTTCACTGGATGTTTGGAGACATTATCAGGCAACACAAGGTTTTATTGGACAATTTAAGTAAGTAGGAGCAGACCCATTAGGCATGGATAGCCAATTGAGCCCAATGAGCACCGGGATGCCATGTGCCCTTCTTGGTTAATTGAATATGAGGTGTGCTGCTACATTCTGGACTATAGAGGTTTCAAAGCAGAGGCAGGGAGGCCCCTTAGAAGGGCATTGTAGCAGATGAAGCAGATAACCACGGTCTGTACCAGAAGCTGGGCGACCTTTTGGGCTAGTAAAGGCCTGATCTTTACTACATGATTTTTATTTTGGTACTCTATTAGGAGTCTTACATAGTTTTGATGGAAATGCCATTTGATCTCATTAACATACCTGGATTATTTCATGACCAGACCAATGTTCTTTTTCTAAGCTTGTTTTCTGCTTAACCCACCTTTTCATTGTACAATAACATTGTGTGACCAAGAGATGGTGAGGCCCTTATAAAATATTATAAAAAATGTTCATTCAGTTGTTTAATTTTGTAGAAAAAAAAAACACAAAACTAAAGTTGTTTTGAATGACAACTTTCTAGCTTTAAGAAACACTAAAGAAATCTAGAAAAAAAATATTTGATAAAGGAATAAAAAAACACTTCAAAACTACTCCTCCTTTGTTTTTATAACCTCTGTTTTTATAACAGCTCTCAGTCTCAACTACTTCCACTGCAGATTTTCAATTGGATTGAGATTTAAACTATTTGCAGGTCTTGATATTGACCCTATGTGTCTTGAATGATTCCACAGTGTTTGCTCTATGGCAAGATGCATTGTCTGTCACAGTTTGTATTTGGTCCATGCAGTGTTGGCCACGCCCATGTTTGTTTTACTTGTGAGGCTGAGGTAGCTGGAGTCCTGCACCTGCACTGAATCGTCATTGATTGTTCTTCACGGATGGTGGGAGTGTCTTCATCAACGGCACTGGCTATAAGAACTCCAGGACATCGACGATTCAGTGCCAGATCATTAACCTGCTCGACTGCGTAGACAATTGCTGCTACTCTACCTGATCTCATTTGGAAGCCGTTCTGCCAGTCTCAACTACTTCCACGGACTGCTTAACCAGCCACAGTGCTGAGCCAGCACCCAGCCCTAGTCTTCCTCAGTTGTACTGTTTGGATTTCATTTTTCCTTGCTATTTTCATGGTTCATGTGAAAACCTCCAATAACGTTTTGTTTGTCAAAATAAATCTCTTTTGTTTCAAGAAGAATACGCTCGTCTTGCGCCTGGGTCTGCTACTCTCTCTCCCCCCTTTTTGGAAAACCTTACAGAACGATCTGGCCAAAAAGAATGGACCCAGCAGACAGGAGCGCTGAGGATCCACTTCGTCATGCGGTAGCATGTCAGGGACAAACACTTGGACGACTGTCTTCTACAGTGGAGGAGGTAGAAGCTAAATTAAGTAATTTGTTATTATGTATGTCCAATCTGAGTCAACGGATGGAGCAGATGCATGTTACAGCGTCACCCCCTCAGTCGGATCTTTCACCCACTGTTTCTGTGACGAGCAGCGTTTCCCCTTTACCCCGTGAACCACTGGTTCCAACACCTGAGAGGTATGCAGGAGATTTCGGTTCTTGTGGGAGATTTTTGCTGCAGTGTTCGTTAGTTCTCCAACATCAGCCAGCCACCTATCCTTCTGAGAGGTCTAGAGTTGCTTTTGTTACTAGTTTGCTTACTGGCAGGGCAGCTCAATGGGCAGCAGCCTTATGGGAACGGAATGCTGTGGCATGTAATTCATTTGATTTGTTTTCTACAGAAATGCGTAAAGTGTTTGATCACCCAGTAAGGGGATGGGCTGCCGCTAAACGGCTTCTTTCACTGAGGCAGGGCCAGAAGTCTGTGGCAGATTACTCGGTGGAGTTCCGCATTCTCGCGGTAGAGAGTGGTTGGGACGATTTAGCACTACAGGGGGTATTTG
>JAFBJS010003374.1:0-20829 GCA_016785265.1 Paraplagusia blochii | reverse complement strand
GTTTTATTGGTCCCTACAAGATTGAACGAGTGATTAATACGTCATCTGTCCGCCTTAAACTCCCGAAGTCTTTAAACATTCATCCGACATTTCATGTTTCTTTAATTAAACCTGTGGCTACAAGTCCATTGTGTCCCCCAGACAAACCCCCTCCACCACCACAACTAGTGGATGATCATCCCGCTTACAAGGTGCGACGTCTATTGGACATACGCCGTAGAGGTCGAGGGTGGCAGTACCTGGTAGACTGGGAAGGTTATGGCCCAGAGGAACGTTCCTGGGTTTCTCCATCTCTAATTTTGGATCCTTTACTCATAAGAGACTTTCATAAGGAGCACCCGGAGAAGTCTAGGGTGCCAGGAGGCACCCGTTAAAGGGGGGGGTACTGTCACAGTTTGTATTTGGTCCATGCAGTGTTGGCCACGCCCATGTTTGTTTTACTTGTGAGGCGGAGGTAGCTGGAGTCCTGCACCTGCACTGAATCGTCATTGATTGTTCTTCACGGATGGTGGGAGTGTCTTCATCAACGGCACTGGCTATAAGAACTCCAGGACATCGACGATTCAGTGCCAGATCGTTAACCTGCTCGACTGCGTAGACAATTGCTGCTACTCTACCTGATCTCATTTGGAAGCCGTTCTGCCAGTCTCAACTACTTCCACGGACTGCTTAACCAGCCACAGTGCTGAGCCAGCACCCAGCCCTAGTCTTCCTCAGTTGTACTGTTTGGATTTCATTTTTCCTTGCTATTTTCATGGTTCATGTGAAAACCTCCAATAATGTTTTGTTTGTCAAAATAAATCTCTTTTGTTTCAAGAAGAATACGCTCGTCTTGCGCCTGGGTCTGCTACTCTCTCTCCCCCCTTTTTGGAAAACCTTACATTGTCGTCCTGAAAAATCCTTTTCAATTAATGGGATAAGTAAAGGGTCCAAAATGTCAACATAAACATGTGCATATATTGAAGATGGAATGACAGTCATCACCCCCTTTACCAGACATGCAGCCCCAGATCATAAATGACTGAGAATTCGCATTTTTTCTTCAGGCAGTCGTCTTTATAAATTTAATTGGAACGGCACCAAAAAGCATCATCACCTTGCCCAATGCACATTCACGACTCATCACTGACTTTCATGCATGGTCCAAGTGCCAAACCATAGCAGCAGCTATCTCAGGGCACTTTACACACAGTTACATACAATACACAAAAAATATACAAACAGACAATGACCCCCTGTCCTTATAGACCCTCACACCGGCTGAGAAACAACTCCCAAAAACCCAGACAGGAAAAAAAGGAAGAAACCTCAGGGTGATCGACAGCGGAGGGGATCCTCACCCAGGACGGACAGGCGGGCAGGCAAAACATTGGCAGCTAATACAGCTAATACATTATGAATAAGTCATAATCAAAATCAAGGTCCAATTATAAGTTCAAATATATTATAATTATAAGGTCCATTCTTTTATGTTCCTCTTCTCTGGGTCTGGTCCTAGAGAACTCTTGACTGCAGGTTAGTGGTGGGTTGGTATCTGTCCATGGCTGCCCATGGCAATAGGGTCCTGGGGAAAAAATAAAGACTCTGGGGACATGAGGTCCCCGGCAAAGGTTGTTAATAAAGAGAAAATAAGGAGAGGGAAGGAGATAGAGATAGGGGACAGTAGTAGGAAATAAATAAATAAGGAAAAGGAAGGAGAGAGAGGAATAGAGATAGAGGACAGTAACAGGGGACCCAGTATGCCACGAGACCCCCGGCGTTCTTAACTTAAAGCAGCATAACTAAAACCCAAGGTCCAGCCGAAGGCCCCACATGAGGACTACGGCTGGAGCCACTATATGCACTATCATTTTGGATTTAGTTAGAACACGAGCTGCCAAGTTCTGAACAAGCTGTAGGGATCTCAGGGAACTGGCTGAGCATCCGGCTAATAACGAATTACAGTAGTCCAGCCTAGAGGTTACAAAGGCATGGACCAACTTCTCAACTGCCTCCAGGGGGAGTATTTGCCTGACTTTCCTAATATTACGAAGATGAAAGTAGGCAGTCCATGTTAAATGTTTTTAACATGGGAGCTAAGGGAAAGGACCTAATCAAAAAGAACACCTAGGTTTTTTACAGAAGTGTTGGAGGCAGTGATTAAACTATTATCGGCTGCAATTTTGTCAGCTATAGAGTCCCTTACCTGCTTAGAACCTAGGACCAATAACTCTGTTTTATCTGAATTTAACATTAAGAAGTTATGGGTCATCCAGGTCTTGATGCCATCTATGCAGGATTTAAGCCGCAGTAGATGATCATGTTCGTCAGCCTTAAATGATAAATACAATTGAGTGTCATCAGCATAACAATGAAAGTCAATTGAGTGTTTTCTGATGACATCACCCAGTGGGAGCATATAAAGTCCACTGTAACCTTTTCTATTTAGATGATAGAGAATTATGTCTTTCATTTAGCTTTTTCGTTAATCCAAGTCAAATTCTTCAGTTTGGTCACAGACGTTGATCTTGACAGAATGATCCGACCAGGAATGGACCCAGCAAACTGGTCGCCTTTTTGTGCTGACACCCTGACCTGGAGTTTCCTTAGACCAGCAAAGCCAGTTTTTCCCTCCCACCCTCCCTCTTTTTTGGGACGTTCTTTAAGGGGTGCCTGGGGTTCACTACACTGTACCCGAAAACCAAGTTCACATCCTACAAAATGGCACCTGGAAGCAAGCGGTCAAGTGTTTGTAAGTAAGCATGTTATAACATAATACTTAGACTCGAACGCTCACCATATATGCCGCTTCCAGACGCCATTTTTGTAGGACATGAACTTGATTCTCGGCGCACTTAGGTGACATCGCACACAGACCCTTGTGGGGACACGGCCGAGTGATTGGCTGCAAACGAGTGAGACTTCTGATTGGCTGGTGATGGACTGGCGTAGCAAAGTTACTCATGCGCGTAGTTTCACAAATTTAAAGCACAATTTGCATGCGCATCATTTCACAAATTTAAAACGTATTTTGAAGAATTTACAAGCGTATTTTGATGTGTGAAGCGTTGTTTGTGTGCTCTTCTCAGAATACGCGGGTGGCTGTGAAATATTGGCTTTGCTCCCTGGATCTCGCCTGGATAATAATAATAATAATAACACGCCATTAATGATAAGACATAAGACCGAGCCAAAGAGACGCTAGTGCTGCTGTGGTGACGTATTTCCATGTGTTGTATGCATATATACAACACATAGAACAATAGACAAACATAAAGTTATAAATCTCAGCATTAATGTTATTTGGCATAGATGTAATGTCACTAGTATGTTTCTATCACTGCTGTCACCAGCTTTATCGTTTTGGATTTGTTCGAATCCCGGCCAGGGCCGTTCAATATATTCCTAGTAATCCAAAGCAATCACTTTGGTAATTGTTAATTAAGTTATAATTCTTTTTTTTTTTTTTTTTTTATTTAAGGCTGACCTGAGTAGCACATTTCCGTCTCCACATTTTAACCACTGATAAGGAAACATGAAACTGAGTTTGCATCCGTTTTATTTAGAAATAAGTTGATATTTTATCCATCCACCAGACGGGTAAATTTGTGTGTTCTTTAGCCAACATTCGTACCAAGGACATACCAAAATACGCAGTAAAATTTTCCAACGATGGCAACAATAATTAAAGCAAGAGTGCACTAATAGAGCTGGTACACCTTTTTGGTTCATTAACCTTTCGCATTGCTGCAGTACAACCAATGTGCTGAGGGTCTATAAGGGCAGGGGGTCATTGTCTGTTTGGTATATTTTTCTTTGTATCTGTATGTATGTAACTGTGTGTAAAGTGCCCTGAGATAGCTGTTGCTATGATTTGGCACTCTAAATAAATGTTAAATAAAGTTAAGTTGAGTTGAGATTACCCCCAAAATCTTAGTGAATGAAGCATCGAGTAATGAACCAATTTTTGACACAATTATCGAAAAAGGGTTAAAAGCCTTATGAAGCCTCATTTGGACATCACTACCGGAATTTTGTTAAATAAAAGACACTCAATACATGACATCATCAGGTCCAACATGATTATTGTACTTTTATGTGTATGAAAGGTTTAAGGACACTGCGCTGTCCAGGGCGTTAGAATGCCAGGTCATATAAAGTTCTTGTTTATTCTTTCAAAGCCAGAAGACATAGTAACACTATAATAATTAAAATAACAAGTTGAAACTAGCATTTTGGGGCTACTACCTTCTCTGTCTATTTTTTTACATTTTGTATTTTTATTTGTGTCCTTTATTTCAGCCTGCTGCAATCAATTATTATGGAGGACATAGAAGATGACCAAAGTTCTTTGTCATCTGACGATAATGATGATAATGAATCACTAGATGATTTTGATGATGACAACAGTGAGGAGTCTGACAATGAGGAATCCGACAATTTATCTGAAGGGAAAACAGATCTGAGTCCACTGACTACATTCTTGGTGGACATTCAGAATGAGGTTGATACCAGAGAGTCGATACGGAGAAGAGAAGTTGATGATGTTTGCAAAATCAGACAGGAATTGCTCAAACAATATTTAAAATCTAGCCATGAAAAATTTGAAGGTCTCCTGAGAGGCTGGTCCTTGGCTAAAGAAAAAGTAAGTAATCCCCAGGAGCTACAGCTAGTTTTGAGAAGTCAGCAGCAACTGGTAATGCAACTGTTAGAAGAAAAGAAAAAAAATATAAATGACCTCCAGTGGGACCTGATGCTCGCAGGTGATCACTTTGTCAAAGACCTTATTACACAGGGAGAGGAAAGGGACATAATGATGGGAAAGATGGATGATCAGATTAGAAACCTGATTGAAAGGTACAGAAGCAATCTCACCAAGACTGAAGATATTAACCAAGAGAATAACGCAAGCATACATGCAGCCGATCAGCAAGAATGGGATCGACAACAAAAGGAATTCTACACTGCAGAGCTAGAGATGCTGACAGAAAGAAGAAAAAAAGTTACTGATTATGATGAAAAAATACAAAATATTATCCTTGAGAACATGGAAACACAGGCCATGGTCAAGATAGAACAGGACGCAAACCTGCAGCTACTGGTAAGAGAGCACCAAAAAATACGTGCTAGCTATACAATGACCAGTCTTAAGAAAACAAATGAAAAGTATGATTTGGAGGCCCACCAGAATATGAGGATTGCTGGTTTACAGACTGAAAATGATGAAAAAAACCCTGACCCAAAACAAGCCAATCAGACAGTCAAGAGGATTAGGTATTTGTCTAAAAACTATCAGTACAACATTAAACAATATGAGCATCTGCAGGGTAAAACAAAAAACATTGCAGTAGCTGATGAAAAGACATACGAGGAAATGGTAGAAACTGTTGAAGAAGAGGTCAAACAGTTAGTTGACAAAGCTTTAGAAATTGACTCACTTATCTGCAAGTGGTACCAGGGCATACCTTGGAAACGACCCAAGGTTGCCTTCACAGAAATCCCAGATGAGACACTGGAAAAAGTGAGGGAGATGCTGTTGGATGAAGCAGGCATTTTAGTCGATGATGACTTAGATGAGGATGAGAAGTGGGAGTCTTTACTTACGACTTGTTGCATCAATGAGATAGATTTGCCTAAGGTAGCCAATTATTTCATAAAATATAGCCAAAGGGAAGCAGGAGAACTGTGTGGTCCACTTGGAAAATCTTGTGCCAAAGCAGCAGCAGAATTAGGAACCAGTTCAACATCTTTTCTGACGGCAGACCTTATCAATCCTAATTATGTTTTGCCTGCTCTTAAAAGTTTCATCAAGCAGGACATGACTTATCTTGTGATCATGGGTCAACAAGCAAGAGACAAAGAGTTTTGGGAAAGTTTGGGCAACATTGTCTCCAAAGGAAAGGTCAAAATCTGGGAAGAAATAGAAAGGACTTTAAAGCAGTACCTTGGGGTCCTAAAGGAGATTTATAAGCTTATCCCTGAGGTTGACATTCTGAGGCAGCAGAACACAGAGCTGAGGATGCTGCTGCAAAAATCTCCCAGCATAAGAAGCAACTCAGGAATAATAAATTCATGAAATATATTAATTTAACATAAACATCTGTATTATATCATTTTATTGTTTAAGACAAATGGTATTTGTAGCTTTAACACATAAATTTATGTTAGCATTGAATACAGATAACCCAAACCTCAGTGTATTATCTAATCGTTTCTATTTGCTTTTTTAATCTAACATGAAATATTCATGTTATACAATAGTCAGTTGGATGCTATTACTATTATGTAATGATAGTATTTATGTTATAAGACATAAAGAAAATAAATGTGTGTGTGTGTGTGTAATATTTAATAATCAAAATAAAGATTGCTGGCAAAAATGAATATTACTACAATTAATTAGTACAACTCAATCTATGGCTATGACTGAATTAAATGACTGAATTAAATCTAAATAAAATCAAAGCAATTTGGCAAAAAATAATTGTCAAATGTAAAGCAGAGAAATACAATAAAATGACAGCCACATAGGAAGTCAGAACATAATTATCTACGTATTAGCATTGAAGATAACCACCTGAGGGTTTTATTATTGAATTATTATTGATTTTTTTTTAATTTTGGTGTTGCATAAATGTGTTTTTATTTTGTAATGCACACCATCCATATCAAAATATGAATATGAAACACCACTGCACACAGTGCAGAAATGTGACCTCTGCATTTAACCATCACCACAATAAACAATGTGTAGCTGCCCATCATTACACTGCATCATTACACTGCATCATTGATGCAATCCTGCAATATTAAGACTGCAATATTTCTTGCAGGGTAGTTCAAGATTATTACACTTGGAGAGCTTAAAAAACATACTAAAACCTACACCTTTGTAACACCATGGTTCAACTGCAGAATGTAAAACATTTTCCAGTGTTTGAAATATATTCCTTTGAAATGTACCCAACCTTTTATGTTTTTATGAAGTAATCATACCTTACTAGTCTGTGGTAAACAGACGATCCAGTTATAAAGAAAACGAGGATGAATCATTTTGCTGGATAGTTAAAAATATCAGTCCAAGGCAGCCAACAATTGATTCTGAAGACCAGAAAACATTTTAAAGGAATAACGCACTATGACAGAAAACAAATGCCATGTGAATTTGGGCTGCACAAGTAAAATCCATTTTAATTCCAAGAGGCCAAACACTAAAAACAAGGTGGTCAGTAATTGCACAGATGGGACATAACAGACGTGAGTAAAATTTGAAAGCACTGCAACATATTTTGTAAGCTTTTAAACTATGGAAGTGGAGCACACCATCACTACCTTACTGTCACAAAAAGAACTACTTAAACAAGAGAATGAGGAGCTGAAGTCTGAGATCACTGATTTAAAAAGCAGAATGCAAAGTTTTAGTGAAGTTCTGGGCGAGTCCACATTCAGAAAACCTCCTAGTCTATGCCAGATTACGTGTGATGAGATGGAGTTCCAAAAAGTCTTGCAGCACAAAAAACATAGAAGTGAACCCCGGACGTCATCTCCCACCGAGTTTAGGTCATTTATTAAAAACTCATTCTGCATAGAAACCAGTGACACAAGCTCTCCTGATTATTCTCCTGATTTTAAAGAAAGAATCCTTGGGGAAATTGCTCATCAGCTGGATCGGAGTATTCTGTCCCATATCTTCCAGGGTCAAAAAAGATTTTATGGTTTCACAATATCTAATATTCCAACCAAGATTATAGATGTAAGCACCCATCCATTGACGGGGAAAGTAGATGAAGGATATCGATTTCACCTAACTCAGAGGTACACTGATCTCATGGAGCAGTTGAACGAGTTAGGCTACAAAACAACTCTTCACCCCATTTTCACTGAATTTGTTGTGAACACCTACGGCATCCTCCGAGATGGAAAACAAGAAATACGTACAATGAAGTACACTAATCCTGAGACTTTAAGAAAGATCATATTGACCACAGCACCACTGAAAATCCGTGAAGACCTTCTGCTTGTGCTAACCTGTCTTTGTCACATGTCAGATAGGAACAAGAAACCACTTTTCTGTTTTTATGGATGAGTTTACTTGAATATACCTTAGGAAAAATAAAAATCTGCATATATGTGTGAAGAAATGGGAAATGCATAAAATTTAAAATGTGGCCACATTGATAATTTTGATAAAATGTCTTAAAATGTCACACTATATGGAAACATGACAAATGTTTAAGCCAGGCATACACTGTGGGAATCTGTCATGTTACAATTTTTACAGTTATGTTCAAAATAATAGCAGTGTTGTTAAAATGTGGGTAAAGCTCAAATCCTTCTAATATTTCTATTTCCATTCACTGGGAACACTGCACATTATATTTAAGATGAAAGCATCAAGATAAAAGTAGCAATATTTGAATTAATTTACAGAAAATGAAGAAAAAGTGGTTGTGGGTGTCAAATGTTTACTCAATGAACTGAAACATTAAGATTTAGCATTCCTGTGATTCACAAAACTAATATTTAGTTGCATAACCTCTGTTTTTGAGAACTGCTTCACATCTGTGTTACATGGAGTCAACCAACACTGACACTTGGAAACAGGTATTCCATCCCAGAATGATTTGACAACATTTCACAATTCCTCTGCATTTCTTGGATTTGTCTCAGAAACATCATTTTTGATCACACCACAAGTTGTCTATAGGATTAAGGTCCGGGATTGGGCTGGTTATGGCGTAACCTTGATTTTGTTGGTCTGGAACCAAGATGCTGCTCGCTTACTGGTGTGTTTGGGGTCATTGTCTTGTTCAACACCCATTTCAAGGGCATTTCCTCTTCAGTGTAATGTAGCATGACCTCTTCAAGTATTTTGATGTAAGCAAATTCACCCATGATCCCTGGTATGCTATAATATGCTGTAATTTCCTGGGGGATACTCCTGAGGGATTAATAAAGTTCTATCTATCTATCTATAAACAGGCCCGACACCACAGTAAGACAGTAAAACAGCCCCATATCATGATGCTTGCTCCACCGTGCTTCACGGTCTTCAGAGTGTACTCAGGCTTGAATTCAGTGTTTTGGGGTCTTCTCACAGACTGTCTGCGGACCATGGACCCAAAAAGAACAATCTTGCTTTCATCTGTCCACAAACGTTTCTCCATTCCTCTTTAGGTCAGTCGATTTGGTCTTTGGCAAATTGTATCCTCTTCATCACGTCTTTTTTTTTTAACATTGGGACTTTGCAGGGGCTTCTTGCTGAGAGATTAGCCTCACACAGGCGTCCTCTAATCATCACAGTACTCACAGGCAACTTCAGCTCATCTCTGATCTCCCTGGAGCTGATCATTGGCCAAGTCTTTGTCATTTTGGCTATTGTTCAATCCATTCGAATGGTCGTCTTCCTCTTTCTTCCACGACTTTCTGGTTTGGCTTTCCATTTCAATGCATTGCAGATCATTTTTGCTGAGCAGCACATAATTTTTTGCACTTCTTTATACGTTTTCCCCTCTCGGGTCAACGTTTCAAAGTACGCTGTTTTTCTGTACAGTGTCTTGTACAACCCATCCTTCTCAGGTTTTCAGAGAAAATTGCATGTAAAACATGTGCTGGCTTCGTCTTTAAATAGGGGACACCTGCATGACACCTGTTTCTTCACGTAACGACAGATTGAACAGTGATTGAACTGTGATCAAACTCCACACTGCTATTTTTTAACACACCCCTTTTCAACAACACAGACTCAGAAGCATTCATATCATGAATGTTGGGTCGATTGGGTTTTTCTGACTCTGTTACACCTACCAAATTCTACATTTCTACCAAAAACACTGATTAATCTGGTTAGTCATGTTGGACTACTATTATTTTAACACAACTGTAAATGGTTGAGAATGTTTTATTCATTCATTTTCACACTGCACATGTGTGCCTACCTGTGAGTGGTGAGCCCACTGGAAAATCTAAATCTGCTAAAATTAGGGATGTCCGATATATCGGTCCACCGATAAATATTGAGCCGATATGAGCATGATTTTAACATCGGTTTATATCGGCATCGGTTTTTCCACCGATTTTATTAATCCGATGCTGCAAAGCCGCGGTCTCAGCAAATACGCTGGACTTCCTCATGAGGAACTGAGTCTGCAGTACTGACACTCTCACCCACGTGATACATGTCATTTAAAGACAGCTACAAGCAACGCTAAAGTGAATGTCCGTGGTCTGGATTTTTTTGTGGATAGAAAACTGTTATTCTTAATGACTGAAAAGAGCTGGTCATGTGAGGGTGGGGGTAAGATTTTAACACGAGGCATTTTTATGCAGCGAAGTAAAGAAAAACAACATGGAATGAACTCAGTAAAACAACACAGCAGCAGCAGCTCTCTCTCTCTCTCTCTCTGTCTTTCGGTCTCTCCCTCCCTCTCATGAATGTGCCATGGGGTCTCCGGTATCTCCCATTGTAGCCAACCTCTACATGGAGGAAATAGAACAAGAGGCACTAGCCTCCTACAGTGGAATTGCACCATCACACTGGTACAGATACGTGGATGACACATGGATCAAAATCAAAACATTTGAATTGGAATCTTTCTCTGAACACTTAAACACAATATATGAGTTCATAAAATTCATTAGGGAAGATGTAAAGGGAGACATGCTGGCTTTCCTGGACTGTGCAGTGCACATATAAGAAGACAGAAACCTTTTCATTGAGGTCTACAGGAAACCAAAACACACTGATCAATACCTTCATTTTGACTCACACCATCCATTACAACATAAATTGGGGGTGATCAGAACCCTAGACCGGGGTGGCTAACCGGGTCCAGAAAGAGCCGCAGTGGCTGCAGGTTTTTGTTCCAACCAACCAAGAACACACAATTTGACCAATCAGTTGCCTGTTGACTGAGATCAGTTGATTAAAACCCTCAACTCAGGTGTGCTGCTGCTTGGTTGGAACAAAAACCTGCAGCCACTGCAGCTCTTTCTGGACCTGGTTAGCCACCCATGCCCGAGACCATAGAGCCAGACACATCCCTTCACAAGAGGATGCAAAGGCTAGGGAGAAAGCTCACATTAGAGGGGCCCTAAGCACCTGTGGCTATCCCAACTGGGCTTTTTCCAAAGCCACCAAAACTAACAAACGTAGCAGGGAGGAAAACGGAAACAAACAGAGTAACCTCGTTATTCCATATGTTGCCGGGACCTCTGAAAAACTTAGAACCTTTAAAAAAAGGAAGAAAAAAAGAATCTTTAAGGATCACCAAATTCCAGTATATTTCAAGCCCACCAACACTCTTGAATAGAGGGGAGGTCTGCATCATCAACTGTCTGCTACATACCATTCTGCCTTGAGATCCCATCCTAGGATGTTCATCAATACCAGAGCAGGCTTCTCTAGACGGGTGTGACAACGACTCCCATTCACATCTGGACATGTGACAAGAAAACTGCTCATTAACATCAGGAGCAGTCAGCCTCCTTATTAACATCAGGAGCAGTTTCTGTCTAAAAAGGTGTGATCAAAACAACTCTTCACACCTTTGTCCAGTGGTGAAGGGAGTGGTCTAGAGTAGTATAACTACTACAGTTCCCTCCAACCAGAAACTGATGAAGTTTCTCAGTTGAGGAATGAAACGTCTTTCAACTCCAAGAAGAAGTCCAGTTGCTTACAACTAAATCCTTTTTGGATATCATGACCTGGATGAATGAGAATCTTCACAGACAACACTCTTAGACAGAAACTAGTCCACCCCAAAGACAAAATACCCCATCGCCAACAGAGCAATGTTGTATACGCAGTACAGTGCAAAGAGGAATGCACTGACCTCGAAGAAACCCTCTCTCAACAGAAGGGGAGGGCTAAGACACAATCTTTCGTCCACTTATAAAGTTGTTTTAAATTCTCTGCCCAGAAAATTCTTGTGTGATCAGCCCAGGGCTCCAACACAAACAAGAGAAGCAATTGATACCAAAACTACCCCCACTCCTCCATTCACACCTCTAGCTCAACACACAGCTCGCCAGGGTTACAGGGTGTGACACGTCACCCTGTAACCTCACCTCCCTCATATAGCCTTTTATTCTATTCTATCTACCTTTGTTGGTAGCTTAACACTCTGAAATAATGACTTGTTGCACTGCTGCCTTTGTTGAGAATAATAATATTTGTAACATATCTTGTTTGTTTGTAGTTATTGAGGAAGTTAGAATATCCGTTTGGCACATCAGAACCCAGACTAGCAAGATGGTGCCAGCCTAACTGTGTACCATGATTTATTAAAAACTCATTTTATCTCATCTTCGCCAAAGTTTTGCAACTTTAGTTTGCTGAAGCCCACAAGCATCCGAAAAGTATTTGAAGCGTTACATGGTGACATTGGTGACATGGGTGGACAAAAAATACGTTCAACATATACAATTGTTTGCTTCACCATAACTGGGGTTCAATACCATGTGGCAATGACTTATATCAACTGAAGCCTGTCAATATTTAAGTAGTTTAAAAATGTTTACGTTCCTTCTCTGACCTCCTTTCCTCATTCTTGCAAGAGACATTGCCTTTTGTAAGATATATATTATATACATAGTTGTTTACTTAATTACTTACCTGTGTAAGTCATAAATGTTGAATAAAATAATTAGCAAATAAATCTGTCAGGAATGATGCTTCAGCCTATGAAGTATAATTGTTTTTTGCTTATTAAAGTAAATCATCTTGCTGCCTTTGTGGGTTTGAGTAAGACCTATGCATGCAGGGATGGAGAGCGTGGAGGTAGTTGGAGTTAACTCCTCAGGTCAGGACTCAGTCACCCACCTGCACTTGAAGGTTACAAATCACTCTTTTGAGGACCAAGACATTGACCAAGATGATGGTTTGAGAGAGGTGTAAAGAAGCCATTTTTGTCAACCTGAAAAAAAAACATCTCTCAACAGAGGTGGCAGTTTGAGACACAACCTTTCACCCATGTACAAAGCCCTACAGGAACCCGTGATTCTGCTAATTTATAGCACTAAGACAGTCAACATACCACGGAAGCCAGTGACGTGCAGTCAGGGGAGGCAGAGCCTCATGAATAGAAATATAAATTTAAAAATAAATTAATTTATGATATCTACATGGTGCTAAAGTTCTTTTTTTCATTTAATGTCATAACTTTACAATTTTTGGAATTGTTTTTAAAAATCGCTGAATTTTCAACTTACCGTTCATATACTGAGGAGACAAGCGCTGAGGCTGAGCCTCACGGGGACTGTGCAATCACTATGCTGTGCAGGCATCATCTACAGAGAGACCGTTCTGCCGTCCCTCTTCATGTCGATATTAAAAATGTTCCACAGTTCCACACTTATACCATATGAATAACATGTAATTATTTCAGCTTGTGCATATAATGCAAAGTTTTTATTTCTGATCATCAACAACTGTCTGTGTGTAACGTGTTCTAGTGCTGAGCAGACAGTAACCCGCTGCACTGGGCTGCAAAGGTGGGCCTGTAGTTCTCTGGCCTCCTGGCAGGAGGTGCTAGCGATCCCATTGATTCTTCCTGCAACTCGACCAACCAATCGAATCAATAATATAATTAGCTAGTTACAGTAAACAGCAAGTCAAGTGAAAAATAATCTATCGAGTATTTTTCCTCTTTGCTTGGTCTTATTTCAAAATGGATTACATATCTAAATTGAAAGAATTCTCCAAGCTGGACTTTCAATCGAAACAGGAGATACTAATTAAAGGACGACCAACACTGGGGCAAAAGGGTTGCTTCAGATTATGGGACAGTCGATCAGACAGACAGGGACACACTTTGTAAAACTAAAGGCAGATCTCGTTGTACTAATGTGAGGGACAGATGTAGATCACCTAGACATCTTCTCAGATTTTTGGTCGAGAAAGACACAGTCTTCTCTTGCAATGATCTCAATTGAGACAGAGAGACTTGTAAAACTAAAGAAAATGAGGAGAACCTTTACATACGAGTCATGAATGATTTTATTCTGAAGAAGCGGCACATGGTCTTCCTTTATAAGTAATGATAACAGTTTTTAAAAGTTTTTTTCTATGTTACAGTTTGTATATATAAACAATGCTGATGTTTTATATCAAAACACATTAAATGTTGCCAACCAAATGTCAAAATATCTGCTCTAGTTCATATATTTATGAATATAGCTGTGATGACGCCAGGCATGAACCTCACCGCACGTCACTGACGGAAGCTTTTTGATACCACTCTGAGAAAAAAAATATTTTGTGATATTTATAACATATCGTTAGACTTTTAAGGAGCCTTTGGATAGTGTATAGCCTTTATTTATTGATAAATTAAATTAGTTGTTCTCCTTAGTGCCAGCCTGTCCGTCCTGGGTGAGGATCCCCTCCACTGTCGATCACCCTGAGGTTTCTTCATCTTTTCCCTGTCTGGGATTTTTTGGGAGTTGTTCCTCAGCCGGTGTGAGGGTCTATAAGGGCAGGGTTTTTTTCCTGTTGTGTTTAATGTATCTTGTTTATTTTATGAAGTTGAAGTTATCGTGATAGTATCACGTTATAAGGTGATATTTACGCTATTTCACGTGACGTTTTACGCTAGTGATAGGATGACATTATTTTTTGACAAGTTTGATGATATTCAGTGACGATTTTTACGTTACTCCGTGGTATTGAGGTTCTCAGTCATCCAGATCATCCAGTTCGTTACAGTATGTGAGTTTTCGACCAGCAGATGGCAGTGAGTTACCAGTAAGTGAGTGAGTAAGTGTGTTCTGTGTTCTGTTGGTGATATCTTACATTTTGGTGTTTCATTACCGTTATAATACTTTTAACAAGATAACAGCGATTCTTCTACATGTTCGATTGTATAAACGTGCAATAACTTAATATGGCCAGCAAGAAAGTGCGGTCGAATCACGAATTGTGGTAGTCACAGCGACCGGAAGTGCGACAGTTTGCTATGCATTTGGCACATCAGTAACAACATATGCTAGGGGATCTGTGGGTTTTCCTTACTTCATTGAATGGCACAATTAACGGTTATACATGCCCCTGCGCCTTGGTTTAATCAAATGGTAGAAAATGGTAACAACACCGTAAGCAACGCATTTAAGTCCATACTCAACTGAGAATTGCCTCAATTCTTTCTGCAAGAAGTTCTAAGATAATTGTGTTTCATCACAATGCACATTTAAATGATTGGTTGAGGTTCTCCTCGCAGCGTTGTCACCAGGTAACGTCTCTTCCAAAGAGCCTAGTATAATCTCACAATGTCAACCCAAGCATAAAGTCTTATTCAACAATTACATTAATATGTAAATTTCGTAATACCGTGAAACTTACCACATGATAAGATACAAAACGAAATGACGTGATTCTGTGCAAATTTTCTCAGCGTGGCAGCAATATGTGAAATGCCGCGTTATCGTTGCCACAAAACTGATTTGAATACTTCTCTTGTCTGTCGCTCTCCAGGTCCGTAAAATGACCTATTACTGACTGGAAATACATTCTGATGAAAACGATAAATAATTTCTGATGGGTTTCACTCATTAATTTGTTATTGTGGTATAAGCAATTATCAACATTTATTCGCGAATAAAATAAAGAGCAAATGAGTTAACGCTGGAAGATTATATTATCTTCACGTTCATTATATTGCTCTACCAAATTATGACGTAAAACAGGACACCATAGCGCTTCCCTTATTACATCATGACCTTCACAGGTCCTTTGAGGCTGCCGTGGCACCCCTGTACAAAACCAAACGAGATTAAATGTTCACAAAACAGATCACGTTTATTAAAAAAACAGCAATAGATTAACTAGTGGTATCATATTCTTAAATCCCAATGATTTCTATGCAAGCACATGCGCAATAACTAAGTATGATCGAAAAAAAAAATCAGGCAATACACGAACAGCACACTGTAAAGGGTCCTATCTAGGTGCCGCATGTGTCGGACGATTCTAGAAAAGACTCATTCCCTGGGTGTGCAAGTAAGACAGAGTAACCTCAACCGCACAGTTCAATATCGCCTATAACTTAAATAAGTTTCTAATATGTTGAGAGCAGCAGTTACTGTTTCAACGTCCTTCCCCTTAAGGAATTGCCGAAGAGACGTGTCTACGTTGGTCAAAAAGGTGAGTTAAAACGTTTTTGCGTTGATGTATAAATTTACACATGATGTGGTACAATGTCACGAGTTGTCACTCAACTAGGTTAACACTATTCAAGAGCTATCTTCTCATTGATTTGTTGAAGTAAATTATTCATATTATTACATCTTATTTCATGTTAAGTCCATACTTTCATGAGATATATATATATATTTTTAAATCCTGATTCCCAGTTTGTTTATGTACCTTGATAACATAAATGTATTACATTTCGCCAGCCATGCTTGCTGTCGTGGGTACATCAGTGTGACATTTTGATAAGATTCAAAGAACAAACACTAAAACACTGTTAATAAAGTGTAAACCTTACTGTGACGCTTTGTTAAGTTGTTCGTTAGTAGATGGTGATACATCCCTTAAATTCATAGATTAGGGACTGACCTTCAGTAGTAAACTTTTCTTTACTTCATAGGTTTTCTGCTTTGTTCCTAAGAAATTAGCTTGTCCAATGGATTAAATACTTAGAAAAGGTCATTTCTGTTATTGATAAAATACTTGCAGCAGTATAAATAGCTATATAAATAAGCATAGCCATTTCAATAGTCCAGAGCTACAGAGAGTCTCCTTGTCCCTACCTCACAAGTCTCCTTTTTGTCAGTGATAATGGCTATTTTTCCCACAATCAGTCTGTTAAGTGTTTTTGAGTTTCTGACTTAAATGCATTTACCCTACTTAAAGACCATCTCAGACAGCACATTGCCCAACTACACCAGGTACAAACTATCAGATAATTTCTTGATGATTGCATCAGCACCCATTGTCAATTGATTCTTTATCAAGAATCATGCATGGCTTCAAAGACACTAGAGAAATAAATAAATGAATGACAAATGACATTTGTAGACCTAATGTAGTGTATGTTATAGAACAGGGACTCCCAATAGGTTGATCACAATTAACCAGTAGATCGCCAAAGGAATGTTGATACATCTTGAGCAAAAACATAAAAAAGATCATAGTAAGATATAGATATGTAATTCTATTTTAAGATGCTAATCACTGGGTAAGGGTGAGAAAAATAAAGATATTGAGTCAGACAGTATAGCTTTTGTCATGTTAATGTAGGGAGTAAGATATCCAGTTTATATAGGTAAATATAATTATAGTTTTCAATCTAGGTAGATCATTTGAAAAGTATCTCACAAGACAAAAAGTGTGGGGACCCCAAGACATTTTTCATAATAAACATAAAATACTAGAAGCCATAGGTTTAGTGCAAGGTCAATTGACCACCATCTGGTTACTCTTCACATATGGCAACAGAAACAAAGTTCTCAAAAATGGAAAAGGAAGGATGAATACTTAATTAATAGAAGATAAATTTATTCATTGATTCATTTTTACCTAACTTCCCTTTTGACTTGACGTTTGAAGTAGTTTAATTGAACATTAAGAATCAATTATTAGAGACAAGGTGTAGTGTTATCACAACCAAGAATTTTTTGTTTTGTTTTAAGAATTGCAGATTTTCTTTTGTACATTTGCAAAGAAATATACAAAATACTGTTGCTACTTCTGTACTTGTGTGATAGTTTAAAGTAGAAATCCTCTAAAAATCCTCTCTGATTGTTTTTATTTATTTACATATATATATATATATATATATATATATATGTATACACACACAAACAGGCATGCTGGAATGGCTTTCTCCAGGATGCAGTGGGAGCTCTTTGTCGGAGAAATTATGTGTAAGTTATCACACATCATTGATTACCAACAAATATACTAACACTACTAACATTAACCTACCCACCGACATATGTATACACTACTGACCTACCTATCTACTAACATCCATGTTCACTGTTTATGTTTTACATACTTCGACTCTACCCGTGCTTGTATCTATTGTATTGTTTTTTTGTCTTTGTAATGTCCATGTAATGTTATTTCTTGTTCGGTGCTGTACTGCAGATGGAGTACTTTACTTAACACTGGGATTACTGAAGTTATAGCAATGAAAAACGAAAAAAATCACTAAATGTTTTAAAAACAGTTATGATGCGGTTAGTCAGTCATTTTTTTTTACATTTTAAAAGAGCAGGAGGTGGATATATTGATAGAAGAATGCTAGAAATTAGGTTTCCAGGTAGGAGGCATAGACAAAGGCCATATAAGAACTATATGTATGCACTTAGGGAGCATATGGAGGTAGTTGTAGTTAGAGCAGAAGATACAGAGGACAGGGTGAGATTGAAAATGCTGATTCACTGTGTCAACTGTGTGTTAATTACAATGTAATTTTTTGTTTTGTATTTAAGAGCTGAAGCCATCAAGGGTGCAGTCATTGGCATTGATCTTGGAACAACCAACTCCTGTGTTGCTGTCATGGAGGGGAAACAGGCCAAGGTATGGAAAAAGAAATGAAAGTCCATAATGTTCAGTACAATTTCACTGGTCAGGAATGGAATGTGGAAATCACTATATTACCAATACATTGCTCACTCGTCCTATGGGGCGTGTACACCCACAGTGAAATAAAATTGCAGCAAACACAGCACCACACTTTGGATTTTGAATGAAAATTGAAACGAAGAATGATTAATTGCTTAACACTTGAGGTAAAGGAAAAACAAAAGTTACACTTTTGCTCATGGCTTTCACCTATTTATCTTTTGCTATTTCATTTTGTAAACACAATAAGGGATATAGGAAGCAGCACTGTATGTTAACAATATGCTGAACTAAATGTTTTTACCTAAGGGTTTATCAGAGGGTGATTCTGGACAGATCTTACGACTGGCTCTTTAGAGTTAATATTTTTCGTTGAAATCTATGAGATCAGCCCAGACGTGGGCAAACGTTCCTCAATTGGTCCTAAAATTGGGCATGGTGTGAATCCAAAGCAGGAAGATGGATCATGTCAAAGTCATGTATAACCGGAAGCTACAGTTCTAATGGCCTCTATGACTCTATCTGCTGGGGAAACATCGGTATTGCAGGGTAAAGGCTGAAGAGTGTTAATATAAATCAATTATTTAATCTGGACAAGGTTGACAGGCCTCATCTGGGCCCCTGACCTTAGTTTGTCCATCCCTGAGATAGACTGTACCTGTCAAACTCGAAGCCTTAAGTTTGAAAACAAGCTACTCTCTAGGTCATTTTGAGTGACCGGAAGGAGTTCACCAGTGGCGGACAATGCAATTCAGCTGTGGGCCTCCAGTGATGTCGTATTTCTGGCAAAATGATATTGTCAGCCCTAAATTTTTATTCAGAAGGCTGTAGCAGATTTTATGGAACCTGACAACACTAGCAAGCTGAATTATTATTGGATAGTTTTATCCAACTTTTCAAATGTAAAACCTTTATTCACACAAATAAAAATAAACAATAATATATTTTTTATTTAAAAATATTTATGAATAGATGTGGTTTTCTGAGCAAGCTTATGTCAGCAGAGAAGGCTTCGCTGACCCTGATGGCAAATGTCTGTGCATTTCTCAACTTGATAAGTTATTTTACTACAGTACACAACAATTATTAGTAGCTTGAATAATGAATGAACTGCAGTAACATCTATTGTATTACAGTATTATACATTACATTTTTGTTTCTGTTTCAATTTGTTAAAAGTTCAATTTGTGAAAGAATCTTTGTTTTAATTACATTCTTGCATGGGAAAATGCTCAAGAAGCACTAGGATCACTCCAAACTGTTTTTCATTGACACTAAAACAATTTAAGGATAGGAAGAAATTATTTTTACATTAGTTGTCCAACTTGTTATTAACAATTTTGCAAGAAGTGCTGTATTTTACTAAGGTTGTCTAGTTGAATCATCTGCATTGCTTCTCAGGTCTTGGAAAATGCAGAGGGCGCCAGGACAACTCCATCAGTTGTTGCCTTTACTTCAGACGGGGAGCGTTTAGTAGGCATGCCTGCTAAACGTCAGGCTGTCACCAACCCTCAGAACACACTATATGCCACGAAGAGACTGATAGGCCGGCGTTTTGATGATCCCGAGGTCCAGAAAGACCTGTAAGTTTATTTTTACAACAAAAGTTAAGCTGTTGAGACATTTGTTAGCTGTTGATTTTAAGCAGATCTTGATTTCCCAGTGGGCTCCCTACCCACAGTAAGGCTCTCAGTATAAAGCAGTGTAATGTGGGTCATAGTAGTGCTGGGCGATATGTCGATATATATCGTGGTGACGATAGAAATGCCTGATATGTGTTTAATCAAATTTTACACAAAACATATTTGCCTTTGCCTGCTCTAAGTTTAAAAATCTGAAAATAATAAGGAATAAAATTGCGAGCTTTTGCAAAGAAATTAATCTCTTGGGTTTGCGACATGGCACTGCTGAATGTCTTGTGGGACACTTTACATTACAGTGGTGCCTCAGCTTTCGAACATAATCCATTCCAGGTTGGTGGTGAAGGTCTGAAATAATTTCTCCCATAAGAAATAATGATAAAGTCATTAATCCATTCTGGCCCATATGAAATGTCCAGCAATTTAGTCCTAAACATATAGATAGTTAGATAGATAGCTAGATAGATAGAACTTTATTAATCCCTCAGGAGTATCCCTCGGGAAATTACGGTTCCAGCAGCAGAACAGCAACGAACAAGAGTTAGATACAAGAAGCACAAAAAAGACCATTACAATAGGAACAATATGGGTGGGGTTGAGATATGTACAACCAGAACAGTAGGTGTTAGTAGGTAA
>JAFBJS010003365.1:113882-171923 GCA_016785265.1 Paraplagusia blochii | reverse complement strand
CTAGAGAAGCCAGATTGAGATGGTTTGGACATGTTCAGAGGAGGGACAGTGGATACATTGGTAGAAGAATGATCCTAGAGATGGAGCTACCAAGTAGGGGACAAAGAGGACATTGATGGATGCAGTGAGGGAGGACATCGAGGTAGTTGGAGACAGCGCAGAAGAAGATTGACTGTGGAAACATCTGAAGGAGGGACAAACTGATAGGAGGACGATATATTTTATTTAATATTCAAAAATTGACATTTGATTAATTTCATAAAAACATTAATTGGCATCAGAATATAATCAGTATAATGACATATTCTTGCTTTTTTAACAATTAAATAAAAAAAAAAATCTTATTTTTTTATTTTATCTCATATAATATTTTGAATTTTTTTTATGCTAAAACTTGCATAAGTCTATAGACATAAGTGCGTTTTCCAAAGTCAAAATCCAATTCTTTTTATTAGAGCGGCTGTAATAAAAGCCACTGTCTGTACTGACCAATCAGAAGTGACCCTTAAGGGGCCGCAGACCACGATTTGGTTACCAATGACTCTTTGTGCAGAGTCAAAAAACCTCTAAGTGAAGGACACGTACGCCACAGTCTCTGTGAACTGTCCAAATCATTTAGTTGGTCTGTGTTACCTCCGCTGCCCTGCACTCATTGGTCGCCTCCATGCGTCACATGACCAGCATGATGTCACTTGAATCCCCTGGAACATATTGCTGTAGTTACTTTTTTTTAATCTTTGCACTTAAGCAGGATGTGAAGTTGTTCCAAGTCAAAGCAAAGTCACACTTGGCTGGTGATGGAGTCTGAAGTCGCCTGGTTCAACACGGCTGAGTCCAAACGCCGCTCCAACCATGTGACCTTTGTTGTGCCTCCACCATCAATACCTGCAGGTCCAGCAAGAGGGTTTCAAACCCCCAACTTTAGAGGCCACTGGATGAGGAGGAGAATCTGTGTAAAGAATGATGCTGGAGAATGAACGATTTTACATTTTATTGAGTTTCGTAAAAGATTTTGAGTTTATTCGTGATAAAAGTCTTTTGTGGTTCACGTGGACTGACCCAGGATCAGCCTGTAGGATCCAGTACCAACGCCAACACGGCGGCGTCTGCCCAGGGCGTGAACCATTGACCTGATTGGCCCGACAGGAAGTCCTGGCATCTGAGGGAAAAGAGGGCATGTGACCTCCACTCACCACCAGCTTTTCCCAAATCTTGTTAGCACAGATAACTGGCTCCGCGGTTATTTCCCATGTTCCCAAGGTTCTGAGGGAGATTAGTGTTCCGTCATCTGAGAGGAAGGGTGACAGATTCACAGGCTGATCTGGTCTGTTGGAGACTAAGAGCCACGAGCACATCGACACACATCACCTCGGATGAAGTCAACCTGCATCACAGGACTTGTGATGCCAAGGAACCTTAATGGAACCCATGAGTCCGAGCGGAATGAGGAATGAACTGGTGGAGGAACTGGAATGATGTCCAAGGTGACAGGTTGGAGGAATTAACTGAGTTTACAAACATGTAGCAAAATACGTCAAAATAAAATTCAAGAAAAAAAAAATTCAGAGAATCTCTGTTTATATTTTTTCTGCAATGGCAAGAACTTTCAAACACCGGTCTACAACCCCAGGCCTGGGGACCAGTGCCAGTCCACAGAGGTCATGTGGTTCCAGGACACAGTAAAAAAAAAAAAAAAAAAAAGGAAATTTCAAAAAAAAAAAAAAAAAAAAAAAAAAAGAATCTCATCATATCCCTTTACTTTTACGTTTATAGATTTTTTTATGTTTTGGAACTTCAGGACTGAGGCCATTGAGGCTCTGATACTGACAGAAGAAAGTCCAACCAGATGTTCAGATCTGCAGGACCTGATCTAAACCCATCACCAGAGTGGACAGTGGACAGCTTCAAGAGTCCATGGAGCAGAGTGTGGTCGCTGCCTTGCTCAGTAGCTAGTGGATTCAAACCTGGTTCCTTAACCGCTACAGCACCACTGCCTCAAAATGTATTTGTAATAAAACATAAAAACCTTGCAGCTTAATTTAACTCACTATTTACTAACACTCTTCCTGTTTAGTTGAAAACAACGCTGATGCACTCACAGGAATTGATGAAAGACCAAGATCTTAGCCCATCAGCGCTGATTGTTTTGCTTTTTTCTTATCCATTTACTGCCATCTAGTGGCAGAGTATTTCATTATTCTGCCACGAACAAAGAAAACATATTTGCAATAAATGAAAAAAAAATGTTCAGACCTTTTAAGTGAAACTGGAGAATTGAAAAACCCAAACACATTTGTAGCAAAACTGTCTTCTGATTAGTCGCACTTTTTGCGATAATTTTTTTTTCCATTTCCGTAGCTTCCGAAGTTTTTGTCGGTAATCAAACCACTCAGATTTTTTTTTCAATGCTTTTTTAATTGATGAGATATAGTTGAAGAAGTCGATGCTTCTTTGTTGAGATCATCGACGGGTCTGTGAGAGTTCGCTCGTTATAGAAAGTACAAAAACCATGAAAAGAGAAGAGAGTTTGGACAAAAACAGACAAGTTACAGGAAGAGGATGTGGACCACGGAGCAGTCTCGCCACAAACGTCACTGCACGTGTGTGTGTGTTGTGTTGCTTTTATCCAAAACAGTTGTAGATATGATCAGGTTTTTAGTGTACACAACTGTGGGTTTTTTTTTTTTTTCGTTAGGGAACAGACAAATTCAATAAATTAAAAAGAGTCAGTTACGTGTCATTCACGAGGAGACAGTTTGGTCAAAGAAGAGACGGGAAAAAACGTTTGTTTGTTTTAGGGACCAGATGTTTGACACCATGTGTCTCACTCGGTTCCTCAGTCCACAAACGTCAAGGAACAACCCACAAAAAAAAACCAAGAGAGGCACAAAAAAAGGGAGAATCCACAAAACTCCCGTCTGGAGGCCTGGGTTAATGGCAGTCGGACGTCTGTCTCAGCAGTTCCTTTCAAGTCCAAAACCTCCAGAGTGGTCCTTCAGAGCAGTGTTGGAGTCCAACATTGGTCCAACGTCAGTCCAGCGGAGCTGCAGTTCCTGCTCACACCGTGGGGTTTTTCCCCGTTGTCGTTTGCTGCTGCAGGTACGTGGGGCGTTTCACCCGGAGTTTCCTGCGCTTGGGTTTGTTCTTGGCCTTGGTGAGTTGGACCACAAAAAAGGACAGGACCACCATGGCTCCCAGGAAGGCAAAGACAGGAATGGTCTGGCCCACTTCCTGGTTGTAGTGACCAGGCATTATTCCTGAGGAGGTGGAGAGGAGAGAGGAGACAGTTACTTCCTGAGTCCCACGAGTTTGTCATGGGACTTTTAAGCATTTAAACCTGGTTTGCAACAGAAGATCATGAAGAACAAACCACATCCAAGAAATACCAGCTACAATGTCAAAGGTTCTCAAACAACAGGACATCTGTGTTACCTCCAGGAATGTCCCAGGCTCCGCTCTCTCCAGGAGACAGAGGTCTGACCTGCGGACGGTAGGCCTTCACGTTGGGAAGAGCCACTTTATCCAGATCCACCGAGAGGAGTTTCTGGTGTTTCCACAGATTACTGAGAACACAGGAGAGATGATGAAGAAGAACCTGGAAACTCACATCATCTGAGTGAACATCTAGCCTCCAAAGCTACCTGGGAGCTGTTTCATTGACCGGCTGTGGCTTGGCCCAGGACAGGTGGGGGCACGCCGGCAATGGCCGAGGTTTAGGGTCTCCTAGGTGAGCCTCCAAGACCTTGGAGTAGCGGTACAGATGGTTGCCTGTAGGGAAGGAAGAACAAAAGAGGCACAGGATGAAGTTTGTTGGTGTCAAATTTTATTTTAAATGGAACACTTCACCTAATAGTGTGATGTTTTATTTTTTTTTTAATCTTTTTTGATAATACAGAAATATGTCAAATCTAAAACCACTGCTTTGAAATGACCTTAAAATCTCTAGAAATATATTTTTGGCACGACAATAAAGCAGCCTCAAAAATGATTTTGTGGTAAAAATTGGTGGGCCAGATTTATTGAAAATTTGGGCCACGACGAACCCGTGAACCAGACCTTTATCATACCTGTGTCGGAATATGTTTGCACTAAAACATTACAAGATTGAGAAAATGTGATGTCTCCTTCTCACCTTCCAGTCTCTGAGGCAGGAGGCGGTCCGTGCCTGTAGGTGGCGCTACTCTACTGTGAGAGTGACTGAGGCTGGGCGGAGTCATGCTGTAGGAGGTGTACTGAAGGAGAGCGTCCAGCAGCCAGAAACAGTCTGGGAGAACATCGGAGAACGTCAAACATCAGAATCAGTTGGAAAAGAAAAATAAAATAAAAGTAACATCAACGACTCCCTGGTCTGTAAACCTCACCTTTCTGTCTGTGGCTGTCGTCGATACAGTTAGAATCTCCGTAGAGGGCGATGCGACCTCCACCCTCTGAAGGTGTTTGGTAGAGTCCCAAGATGGGGACTCCCTCCACCACTGCTGTCTCCTGCTTCAACACCTCCAGACCTGGAGCATAAGGACAGACCTCAGAGTCACAGCGACATCAACAGGTGAATGGAGCTACTGCAGGGCCACGGGGTAACACTCTGAGATACCCTTAGATCAGGGGGCTCAAACTCAGGCCCGGGGGCCTAAACTGGTCCGCAGTGTAATTATATTTGGCCCACATGTAGGCATAATACACTGGCAGGATTTGTAGTTCTAGTTCATGGTCTTTGTTAGAGCACAGACATTTTTGTTGTTGTTGTCGGTCTGTAAACAACCATCAAAACATTAAAATGATCAGGAAATTCTACAGATAAAAACTAAAAACCACTGACATGTGTTTTATTTCTCTTTTAAATTCTCATGTGTTGATAATATTAAGCGGCTGTTCCAGATTCAAAGTTCCCAAAAATTATCCTTTATTCACGGGCAGCATTTTAAGACGGGCAGACCAGCCACTAGGGGGCCCGGTCAAACTTTTTTCTGCAGCAGGCAGTGATAAGGAGGAGACCCTAGCACCACCCTGGCATTTATTATGTGGAGAAAGGGAAATATTTACTTTTTTTTCAATAAATATTCAGTCTGGACCGTGACGTCATGACAGTTTTTTATTGTTGCTTAGATCCTCTGGTCTAGTCTGGACGTACCCTCATACTGTATACTCTGTGATACTCTCAGATACCCTGATATATTCTGATATATTCTGATCCACTACACTCTGATCCATTTAGGAATACTTGGAGATACTCAGAAACGCTCTACTGGGAGAGACCACAGCTGGTACCTTGGTCCTTTAGATTCTTGGCAATGACAATTCCATCTTCTGGGAATCGGGCAATGCTGCAGCCGGAGGCATAGTACACTGAGAGAGAGAGAGAGAGAGTGAGCATTGATTCCAGTTAATTTTCCTCTGTAAAACATTAATGTATTAAACCCTGAGGGAAGAAACGGACAAACAATTATCCACACATGCTGAAGTGTGTGTGTGTGTCTGTGTGTGTATCTCCACGTCCTCATATGCTTTGTGTGTGTCTTACTGTCGTGATCAGCCAGGGTGAAGTCCCCCTCATACAGCCCATCACTGAAAGCCATCCCCCACACTGAGATCAGGTCATTCAGTGCTGGTACATTAGCGCCTCCTGTGTCTGGCATCCACCACTGCCTGCAAATGACATCCAGGAAAATCAACCAAAAGAAAAAAAAAAACACACAACTTTCTACAACAAATTAATAGCTGTTAAATCTGGATTAAAATCCCAATCCGTAATGTTTTAAGGCAACACAGACGAGAAGAGATAAAAATGTTTTATTCAGTGGATGATGTTCAACGTCTCAGGAGAAAACCGTAAAAACCAGGCAGTGGTTTTAAGCCCGGGCATTAAGAGCTTTGGATTCTAAATTGTCAGATCCATTACAGAGCTCATAAAGTCATGAACACAGAACCGATGTTTCACACTTCAATTAGAAGTCGTTCATCTGTTCAACCACACACGGAGCAGAGGAGCTCAGAGTGAAGGAGCTGTGGAACTAATGACTGGGAAATCACAACACGGAGCAGGAAAAAAATATGATTTAGAAAAAAAAAAAAGGAGAAGAGGTCGAAGGGTCGACATTAGAGACGTGGCAGGGATTGGATTTTAAAATGTTGTCTTAGGTGGAATGAATAAAAATAGATACATGTCAATAAGCATGTATCTATCTAAGCAACATAACACTAATATGGTTTACATTTTTGTCTTTAGTCTCTTCCAGCATTCACACACACACACACACACACACACACACACACATATATATTTTTTTAAATAAACAAAATTCTGTTTATTTAATTCTATAAATTCTATAAAAAAAAACAAATCTAGTTGTTCAGGAAATCATTTGTGTCCTTACTAAACCTCTACAGTAAATGAAAGTAAGACATTCTTCTTTCCTCTCCACCTTGAGGAAACTCAGTTTAGTTGAGTCTGGTGCCCTCTGGTGGCCATGATATGTTACCCTATTGATAAGTTTAAACGGGGGTTAAAAATGAGATGAAGGTTGAGCTTTTAGAAAGACATGAAAGAAGAATTTTTAGGTGCAAGGACAGAATAAATGATGTTAGAGATGCAGCCAGGAAGGAGAAGAAAAAAAAAAACACTGACAGAGGACTCCTGAAGTACCTGGTGTTCTCGTCGTAGAACTTGACCTTCCTCATGACGGAGGTGTTGTACCAGTCACTGAAGACGATGAGCGACAGCCCGTTGTCGATGTCTCTCCTCAGCTTGGTGATCTCCTCGGGGAAATACTCCTCCTCACTGTCCACCATCAACAATGTGCCTGCAGGGAGGAGGTGAAACCAACACGTTGTCAACTTCATCAAAGACGGAGAAACAGCTTCATTAACAGCTGATCCCCACTGGGAATCTTCTCCCCACATCCTGCCTGGTGTTCCTGAACGCACCGTACTGACTGGCATCGAAGCAGGTGATGGGAGCTCCCAGCACCTCCACGAAGTATCCCATACTCCTCAGGTGCTGGTACATGTCTCTGAAGTTTGTGTGGATGTGGTCTCCGTTCCTGGACACAGAAATACACAAATAATAATAATAATTAAAGAAACTTGGGTTACATGGAGTCCAGACTCATCAAAACATGACAGAAAAACAGAACACGTACCAGTCCAGAGGGTCGTTTTTCATGCGCAGGTTGTCCCTGGGAAAGTAGCCCGGAGGGTAGCGCAGGTTATGGTACTGGTCCCACAGCACCCTCTTACTGCGAGGAGGAGTCGGTACAATCTTCACCTTAATTGGCAGTTTGACTGTAGAGGTCAGCTCTCCTCCAACCTCAGACTGAAGTCAGAAAAATGATGAATATTAGGATGTTATGGAATATCTGAGAGAATCAACTACATTTTTTATTTTACCAAATAATGTGGGCATTTAGTTTTAAGGATAAACGGCTGTATATTTGAGTGGAGGTCACAAGATGGCAGCATTGCAGCTCATTTTTTAATCTAACACATTTTTGTACAAAGGAAGTACAAAGTACTAAGCTTCAGTTTCGGGTGTTGCAGAGACTCACATCATTTTCTGCAGGCGATGCCACGGTAACCATCACATGACCCTGTGCCACGCCTTCCCAGGACGCTGCCTTTTTGGCCACAGAGATGGACACAGCCAGGTACCCGGCCCAGGGCCACAGCACGGGCGAATAGGAGACGGCCACGTCAATGTGGTCACCGTTCTGAGGGAGGTAGGGCTGCCAGATAGGCTGAAGACGAGAATGAGGTCGCAAATCACATGACCTTTCAATGACGTGTGGAAACCGTGAACCTGGAACCTTTGACAAGATCCTACCTTGTCAACAATCCTGCCTGTGACGCCCATGCCGTTCAGAATGGTCACATTGACTATTGTGGGCATCCCTCCGTAGTATATGGGCTGGGAGCAGTAGGGCCACATGTAGGGACACTCTGTCAGGTCGATGTAGCTGGGAGACAGACTGTGGGACACACAGAGAGACATACTCATGTCATTTTTCACCCAGATAATGTTTTAATTTAATTTTCAAAAAGAATTTATTTTTCTCACTTGCAAAACATGAAACAGAGAGGCACAGTGTTCAGTTTCAGTTTCAACCTTCTGAAAACACACGTGATTGAAGACACAGTCTTTAATCTTGAATGCTGTGGACAGATGGTCTCACTCTACCAAGGCTTAGTTTCTTCTGTCTCTGTCAACTGTTGGGTTTCCCTTTATAAATGTAATTTACTTTACTTGTAATTTAGTAAAATCTATGTAAAGACACTTTTAATAAAATCTTTCTGGGGATGTTCATTATGCCCATATAGATCAGACAGACAGACAGACAGACAGACAGACAGACAGACAGACAGACAGACAGACAGACAGACAGACAGACAGACAGACAGACAGACAGATCTCTATTAATCCCTCTGGAGTAATCTTTTTAATTATAATTATAAAAATATATTGTCCAGTTTCAAATAACAGCGTTACAGGCCTGATAATATTGATATATAAATCCTTACAAACCACTGTCCAGGATTAAATAAATAAGCTGCAATGCTGCCATCTAGTGACCTTAACACACAGTTGTTTTTTTCTCCAAAACTGTTAAGTTACATATTACAGATATGACTTAAATGCTAATGTCAGTCAGGTGATTATCTGACGTCCCTCCTTGTGTTCAGTGCTTTTTTGTTTCCACCTATGAAACACCATGGTCTCCGCCTTCTTATGACGCATGTCTTTTTATGATACATGTAATACATTTGACCGATGGCAGATTTATGACAAGAGGACCTCCATTAAATAGTAGGTATAAATGTCAAGGTTGAAGGATGGGAGACCATCATCACCTTCATTATGATGATAATGTTTCCAGTCCAAGAGCAGCTCAAGTCGTTTATATTAAAATCAATGCTGACAATTTAAGAGAATGACCTACAATTATACACATGGGAAAAGTTAGAGCTCAATTCATCACATCATGTCTCACCTGGCCTGGGGTCTGTAGCTGTTGAGGATCTGATAGGCTCTGATGAGGTCTAGTTTCCCGTGGCCCTGCTCGAACATGTTCACCCCCGGCAGCCGACGGGCCGATGCGATCAGGGCCTGTTTCATGGAGGCTGGGTTCACCAACTCCCGATTGAGGACGGTGCTGGAAGAAAGGAGGAGGAAATGAAGTGAGAAAGTGCAGTTTAGGGCCAGTGTTCAATTTCTAAAACGTTTAATTCCAAGCAGCGTTGGTGGAGGACACAGGGTGTGTCTGTGCATGAGGCTCCGGGGAGATGGAGGGTGGGGAGGAGCCGCCGGGGAGGTGGGGGGGGGGGGGGGGGGGGGGATGCCTGTGGTGATGAGATTTAATCAGGGAATGTTGGCTCCTCACGTGAGTGTGTAACCATGAGAAGACTGAGAACAATGTCAGACACCAATCTCTCCTCAGGGACAACTTTGGTTTCTCAGATTTTAGAAGGATTGTACAACAGACAGTAACTAAACTGACTTTTTCTGTGGTTTTAACGTCATAGTTAGAAAAACAAAAGACACTGTCTTCTAAAAAGCCACCAACAAACCTGGCCAGCAGTGTTACAGCTCCAGCCACCACGGGTGAAGCCACGCTGGTGCCTGACAGAGAGCGACAGCCCTCCTTCATCCCTGAGCCCCGGACACCGGAGCCGTAGGTGACGATGTCGGGCTTCACTCGGCCGTAGCCTCCTGGCAGCTCCTGCAGAGAGAGGATTCACTGAGTTACAGGAGAAAACTGCTGCATTTTGTCTGGTTGTTTAAATCAGTGGTTCCCAGCCCCTGGTCTGGTCACTGGGACTTTGAAGATGTTGGATTTTGAAAATGTAATGATTTTGTTCATCTATGGTTGTTGATACAACAAAGTTTGGGACAGTTCTGTTAAAACCATGCTGTACATTATATCAGTGGTCCCCAACCACTGGGCCGGGGACCGGTACCGGTCCGTCGGTGACTTGGTGTCGGTCCGCAGAGAAATAATGTTTCCTTTTGTCCACATCTGTCTATTCCTTCCACTTGATCCATACCCATATCAACAAAAGAACTGACCAATAGAATGGCTAGGATTCCATCGTCAATAATGCAACTATATTTGATTAGGAAATATTTTCTCAGTGAAGACAACAACAATAAACTCAAAATGACGCAATATTCTAACCATTTATACCAGTCTGGTAGGAGAAAATTATAGGCTGTGTACACTAGGAAATCCTTGTTGTGTCGATGCACAGTTAATTCAGGTAGGAAAATTTTATAGGTAGGAAAATATCTCAGAACACTGTAAATAAAATTTTTTAAGGGGTATTTATCTGCCACAACTTGACAACCGACTACAAAAGCTACTACTTTTTTTTCCACAAAAATGGGCATTATTTTGGGAAAAAAAAATCGGTATCAGTGCAGTTAAAAAAGAGAGACCAGAGGCAGAGGACAGAGGAAAAATTACCATATATATTTTAATAGACTGTGGCAGAGAGAAAGTCTGGATCAGAGGGTGGACGCAGCAGTCTGATCCCAGAGCAGATGTCTGCTCAAGAGCGGGACAGATATCCACCGCTGTGTGAGTGTGTGTGGCTGCAGTTTGGGGCTGATGGGATGTGGATGAAGGATCAGGTAGTTACATCATGCTCCACCAGCTGTAAAGGCTGAGGACAGATCTTTGAAGAAGATGTCTGCTGCGGGAGGTGAAGTGTTTCTCTGTGACTCACCCAGGTCGTCATGCCTCTGGAGGAAAACCTGGCGATGTTGTCCTCAAAGTCGATGCCTCCGACCCCGATCACGTCCATCTGGTCGGCAGGATTGTTCAGGGTCCTGACAGAGTGGAGGAAAAAAAAGTTGGTTGAGTGGGAATTTTTTTTAGATTCCAAAGGAAAGTAAAGAAGAAAATCTGGGTTCTTTCTGGTCTCCAGCTATTGAACTGTTAGAGAGTGAACGTACCCGTACAGAGGTCCATCGTTGCCAATGGCAGACACCATGATCACCCTGTTGGCTGTCAACTCCCACACCTGTCAGACCACAGGGAACAGGAAACAACGTCACCTAAATTATACTCCTGAGGAGAAAACCACCGCTGAACTACAACGAAACACTCACTGTTGATGCCTCACTGAGTTTCCTCACTAATGTTCAGGTACCTGTCTGTGTGTGTGTGTGTGTGTGTGTGTGTGTGTGTGTGTGTGTTTTCTGCTCAGCGTGCAGCCGATTAATTCATAGCGAAGACGAGGTGAAACTAAACTTTCAGATTTTTATCCCACCATCTGCTCCAACATTTAACGTCTGTTGATGCCAAGCTGACGAGTGTGTGTGTGTGTGTGTGTGTGTGTTCATCTCCGTTACCTTATCAACAAAAGGGTGGTCCATGAAGTCAGGCCCCCCGATGCTGAGGTTGAGAACATCGATCTTCTTCAGAATGGCGTAGTTGAAGGCGTCCAGGAACCAAGAGGTGTAAGAAACCTGGGCAGGTGGATCAGAGAAGACAAAGACCAAAAGACTTGATCTCAAATACTATAAGTCAGGCATGGGCAAACTAAGGCCCAGGGGCCGGACGTGGCCCGTTAAACTTTTTAATGCGGCCCACCAAGATTGTCCAAAATGAAATTATTTATATATATCATCAGTCTATGTCTTCCTTTTCCCTGAAATAACGCTTTTTCCCAGTAGATGGCGTCATAAAGGGTATTAGAAATGTACTATTTGAGGATTTATGCGACTTTGGTCGCCCGCGAGTCAAAAAGCTACGTCCACCCCAGCTATAAGTCCATCTATTCGTCCATCAATGTCTGAAAATTCGGGACCAGGTCACTTTGGCAATGGTCAACAGGCCAGCCAAGAGACATAGGGTCTTGGCTCTTGTACTTGTAAATGCCGAAGCCGCTTCAGCTGACTCCTCCTGGTGGAGAGGAGCTGCAACTTCAGTCTAGGTGAGCGCCCTACCTCACCACAGTTGCAACCAGGGTCACCAACCTGGTTTATGGGGACACCTGGTAACCCTTATGAGGTTTGTAAGGTGTGTAGACCCTTTTGCTGCCAGCAAAAGGGTCAATGGGTGCATTTATCAGAAGAGAGAAGTAAAGCATCTACCTGGTTGTTGGTGAAGACCCTGAAGATGTGCAGTTCAGAGTCGGGGGCGAAGCCCTGACATTCTCTCATGCTGGCGATGACCCCCGCTACAAACGTCCCGTGACCCAAGCCTGAAACACACAGGAAGGGGGCGCTGCTTTGTCACACACACTGTAAAACACCACGGCAGTGACTGACTGATCATCCTCTTCCTCGCTCACCGTCGTCCAGTGTCTTCTCATTGGTCCAGTTCGTCCTCTCCTTGACGTTCTTGAAGTGCGGGTGTTTTTCGCTCAGGCCTGTGTCGAACACTGCAACCTTCACACCCGAACCTGCAGACAATAATGAGGGTCAAATGTATCTACTGTCATCTGGACTAATGTATCTACAGAAGACAAACGCGACGGCCGTTACCCGTGTGTCCCATCTGCCACAGCACATCTGCCTGCAGGATCTGAGCCACTTGGCGTGGAATGGCGCGCAGCAGACGCCTGCTGGAGTGCCGTCCGGTAGCGTGCCAGAAACCCGAACCAAGTGAGAGGCTGGTTCTTCTGAAAGGACGGGACGATTGCCACGACTGCCACTTCTGTGTCCCTCTGGTGGCGTTGCAGGGGGACGAGGGTTCAGATGCTGTGGAAGAAGAAGAAGAAACATTGAGTTTGAGGTTTGCTTCATCAACATCCACGTCATTTAACCGTAATTTAAACCTCCTTTTACTGATGTTCTGACCCAAATGGCTGTGTATCCAACCTATAACCAGAACATGAGGACAATAGGAAACGATGAAGGGAGTTTTTTTACTGGGTCAGGACATTTAACACTGGGTTGAAGTGAACAGCTGCTCCATCTCTGTGTTCATATGGAAACACAACCACAGAAAAAGAAGTGTGTTTCACTTTTAACAAGGACAGTCCAGTGATCTGGGTCGACCCGTATTATTGGCCTCATATTAGGTTTATTACGTGATATATTTTAGAATCATTACAGTTGTGTTGACACCAGCAAACTGGACGAGGCCAGGACGGAAGTGAGGACTCCGTCAACTACCTCTACCAGAGACTATAACCAGCCCATTATCCTGAAAATGACAAAAATCAAATTCCAGGAAAAGACGAGATATTTCCTGTGAATCCCAGGATTTCTTTTTTTTTTACTGTGCCCTGTATATATATATAGGCCTTATTTAAATATCATTGTACATATTGTACATTAAATTATTGCTATTTTAGGCTACAATTAGTGATGCAAAACTATACTTTTCATCTCCACAGCCACTTGCACTGTCATGGGCGACATCTGCATCAATATGGCAGGTTTGTTTTGGATATTGTCTTTTGAAAAACTGTCCAATCCTAAGAGCCTCTATAATATTTTTACACAACTCCAATTTAAAAGCAAAATATGTTAAAGCAAACTATTTCATGATCATTTTTTAAGAGATTAGGCAAGTATCCTAAAACTCAGACACGCACTCGCTTGCCTCGGGGAAGTGGCTGGGGAAAAGACGCACAACACCGCACACCCTCGGTCGACAACAAATAGACGCACGTCACTTTTTGTCCCCCCAATTTTGTCCCTGCTACCAGGGTAACCCTGGCTGACGGTCTAAGGACACAGGATGTTACCAACTCTGTGAAGCCCTGTGAGACAAACTGTGTTTTCTTCACACCTCATAACAAACACTGGAAACAGAAATAACTGATATTGGCTAAATGTAAAATATCATCGTCCTCAGTTTTATGTTGCTTCGTTTGGCTTTGGGAAAATATCAACAGATTTTACATTTAAGGCCCAGTTTCTATGGCCTGGAGCTAGAGAACAGATTCTATCTTGTATCTACAACAGGCGTGGGCAAAGTTTCCACTCACTGCCATAATAGGTCCTAAATCTGACAAGTGTGGTCAGGTCTGGAACATTTGTGTGACTTGAAATAGAGGTGTAAAAAGTTATGCTTAAATGCTTCCAGCATTTCTCCATTTGGAGGAAATGTAGAAACACAGTATTATAATGATAATGTAAATTATTAGTAACATCATTTGGAAAATATTTTCGGGGCCGGATTTAAAGACTAACAGGCCACATGCGGCCCCCGGGCCATAGTTTGATGAAGACCAGCGTCCTTAGAGTGATTTTTTTTTAACCAAACTTTTCATTGCGATCACTTTGTCGTTTGTTTTTCCACGGAGGAGGGAACCAGAACAGGCTGTGGTCACCAGTGAAACAAACACACAAACCACAGTGTGTGTCACAAAACAGCAGCAGAAAAAAACCCTCAAACATCTCTATATCCAGCTGAGTCTGAAATAATATGGAGGGACATGCATTTGATTGGATGTTGGTGTCACATGGGGGCGCTTTTTAAACTTTGTTTTCATGTTTTCCAATAAATAAAAATTGATCCTTGATTTCCTTCTAACTTCCTGGCTGTTACCTGCGTTCAGTGTTTGTGGGCAGACTGGTGCCACAGTCAGGTCTTTCATCTGGTGCCATACACAGGGCGTAGTCGACCTCCCCCGTCCAGGCCGACTGCCCCACACTGACTCACCTACTGTGTCCCACTCTGAGCAAACACAGACTTTCCCTGTGTTTTTTCCCTTCCCCCCACAAACCATGCACACACACACACACACACACACACACCACTCGCAAACACACATTTTCACCCCCAGGTGTCTTGCACTTCACACAAACACACTTTTCTTTTCTTGAACAAAGTGGAGAGAAGTGCAGACAAACCAACAGCTTCGGAGTTTTTTTTTCTCAAGAGGTTTTAAACTGGGGGTCAAACTCATCCAGGTTCACAAACCTGATGGAGACTGATTAGATCTGAAGTGGACAATACAATCATCACATGACTAACTTGAATCACAATAACTACATGTTTATTTCCCCCCCGTTTCCTGTGAATAAATACAAATATATCAGAAAATATTCGATCCACGTCCGTAGATACCACGGCGATGCACTTACAGGGAATGTATTTGAGGGATCTGAACACTTTGCGCTGCGGTGTCACCCTCTTGATGTAAGGGTGGTCCTCCAGGGTCAGCAGACTGCTGGGTGAGGCCTGACGGATGTGGACCAGCTCAAAGTCGCTGGGAAAATCAGACGCCGGGTTTTCTCTGGGAACGATGTGCCACTCCAGGTCCTGGTCCATGGTGTTCCTGATGGCACTGCTGATGTAGTGGCTACGAGCTCTGGCTGAGAAGTAACCCGTGAACGCTACGATGTACTCTGTGCAGACACAGGAAGAGAGGAAATTCTTTTTTTAATGTTTTAATAAAAGCATTGTTTCAAAATAAAACACCTAGTTGAACCGGTCCGATTGGTTGGACCTTCATGATCCTACTGAAATAAAGAAACCTGAACACCTGCTGACGTAGGTGAACTTCATGCAATAATCATGGAGAAAATTTACACTATGACAACATGCAATTACCATATTTTAAAATTAAATTCAATAAAGGAAGAGAAATGTCTGCAGGTCAGTGCAGGTAAAGAGAGAACCTCACCATGTTCCACCACCTTGGTGGAGAACTCCAGCTTCAGAGTTAACTGGGAGCAGTTGGAGGCAGATGGTGAGAGTAGGGGGTCAGGATCAGGGGTGTGTTCGGAGCCGGACCTGGCGCCCCCCGCTGGCTCCATCCCCACAGCAGGCAGGAAGCCCGTCAGGAGGCAGAAAAGTATGGAGCACCACACGGGAACCAGGAGCATTTTGAGCCGAGAGGTTGAATGAACCACAAGGCCTTTAAAAGTTAACCAACCAGTTGTGCTATTGTGGATGAGATCGAGAGCAGCTCGAAGCTGAACGAGGTCCAGGGAAGAGACAGAACATCTCAGGTCCAGAGTTCTGAGAAGGAGTCCATACTGTGAACGAGCAGAACGGCTAATGGGATTTCTTTCTGCGTTTTCTCTCCATGGTGGACGACCAGGGTGGAGGTCAGTGACACTGCCAGAGTGGGAACACAGGAGCCATGATGGGGCGAGGAAGAGGAGGAGGAAGAAGAGGGTGGAGGCAGCGGATGAGGAGTCAGGAGGCAGCGGTGAAGGACGATGCTGGGGTTGAAAAGAACGTCTGGTCCAGAAGGTATTTAAAATTCTACAAAGGAGAAAATATATATTAAAAGTCTATAGTAAATAAGTAACAAACAAATAAAACTAAAAACATGACAATCTTCACACTCCAGACACCAGACTCATTAAATTCTAAATACAGAAATGTTAAGTGACATTTTCATAAGTTCTCTGCTGTGGCAGCAGAAATAAGCTTCAATGCTTCAATGTTTCTGATTAAGGTTGGTTTCCAACAATCAATACTTAACAAAACCTACAAATTTTGCATAAAACTGTATCAAGATGCAGTTGAAAAGATACTCTATAACGGGGATCAAACTCCCAAATTTCCCAGTGGGCCATAACTAAAAACCAGCATCAAGTCACGGGCCAGACTGAAATAAAATAAATATTTCATCTCCACCAGATCTTTAATGCAGGGGCGGTGCTAGGGTCTCATTGGGGCCCCTCGCATGGTATCACTGTCAGTGCTCGAAGCCAAAAAATGTTTTGACCAGTCCCCCTAGTGGCCGTAGACCCCAAGCAACTGCTTTTGGCTGTACCATAACAAAGACCCTGCTTCACTAAAACTTCAAATCCTACCAGAATACATAGTAGTGATATGATCTTGCGGGCCAAATATGATTACATCGCGGGCCAGTTTTGGCCCCCGGGCCTAAGTTTGACACCTGTGCTCTGTACTTTCAGACTCACAGCTGAAACCTATTGATTTATAGTCAGAATCATACGTATATTTGCACTGGGTTTATAATAATTAATCTGACAATACGTATTACAATACATTGATATAATATATATTGATTATAGATGCAGCAACATATAGAGCTTTTTAAATTATTGACTTGCTGTCAAACTGTCATCATTGCAGGCTGTTCCATCTGAACATCATTGGATCTACATAATAAATGAGCCCAGGTTCCAACATTGTTTGCAGAAAGTCCTGTTTACACGGCTGTTCCACAGGGAAGGAAGGGAGGAGTCGTCTGATGAGGGAAACACTGAGGTAATAACCCCTCCTGCCTCACGGATCCACCCACAAAGGCTTGCGTCGCCCTCTGGAAACAACTCAGTTACTCAATAGCACAAAATAAAACTTTCTCCCAGAGGCAGGAAAGACATAATGTAAGTAGGATTCGACAACAGCCTCCATGGACCAGTGAACCGGAACAAAGCTGCTGCAGACACATCCACACACACACACCATTCTACCTCCAGAAAACCCATCAAAGGAGACGTCATTCACTAGAGTCCACCAGCGACCAGCACGGTCCAAACAACTGAGCTGACCCAGAACCAAGATCTGACACATGACTCTGTAACTGACACACCATCACATCAGTTCCCTCCAGGTCTTCATCAAAAAGCACATTCAGGTGCAGAGATCGATTGTCTCCTGGCCCAGAGCCGGGGCAGCTGGGAAATCAAGTACACGGCAAACAGAAGCTAACAAGACACAAAGGAACCAAACAACTGGTTTTCACACATGGACCAAACCCAACACCAGAGCTATGTCACCCAGCCCAGGTTACATAAGACGACCTCCCTTCCTGAAGAGCTTCAAATGTTCTTTAGAGGAACAGAAGTCAGACATGGAGTAGAAGGTTTGGTAAGAAGAATATACTCATGATGTTGCTGGTCCGTATATGAATAAAAAAAAAATTCTATTGACCTTGATATACTATTTCCTGACAACTACAGTCAGTGTTAATACATCATTCTGCTTAAAATCCACTGATTATTAAATCTAATTAATCAAATTGGCTGCAATGCTGCCACCCAGTGACTTTCACATTAATATACAGCTGTTTATCCTCAAAATTATTCCAGGAAAATGTCTCTATCTTTGCTGAAACCAAGTCATTGTACCAGGAAAATAAATTAACTGCCAATAGGATAGAATTCTGTGAATAACAGACAAATAACATTGTTCGGGCAATAATATCAGATATTCCCAAAAAAATTTGATCCCAATTGTTTTTATGTCAACCAAAAAAAAGAAAAAATGTTTCAGAATATAGATAGTAATTTATACATTGTGTATCGAGTGATTATTATAATGGCTGTGGATTGAGCAGATGTACAACATAGTGGTAGTACGTGTGTCAGTGCGTGCACATCTATGTGTCAGTGCGTGCACGTTGTACATTACAGGTCACTCCTGGATGCCATTATCATCACCAACAACACGGCAATTAAAGGTTCGTGATGTGAAACAAACAGGTTTAATTACAATGAAGTGTCGAGCACAAAATAACAAGCAGCAGAATTTGATGTGGTGCACGACAGCACAGTACAGTACGGTACAGTACAGTACAGACACTGTTTATGTGCTGACTTCATCAAAACAAGCTCTTCAAAATGAGGTCAGCATCTCACTGCAGGCCGTCTGTTCCAAGGCTCAAAACATTTCAGACATAAAACATTTTTTGTTTTATTATTTAAACTGTAAAATTTCCAACCAATCCACAATACAATCCTGTCATCATTTAGGGAACATCATCAAATGTGACAGTAAAAGACATTTCCCATTTGACTGACAAACACCAGGTTGTTGTAAACCTTTCGCCTTGAGCTTTAATGAAAATACATCGAACTATAACTGTAGAGGTCGCTTTTAGATACCAAAAATGTTAAAATAAGCAGCAATCACAAAAGACAATATGAGCTTTAAAGAAGTCGATGTTACCACCAGTTAATGATGCAGTAAAATTATCATGATGATGGAAATTAATCTTAATTTTGAGGCAGATTTATAGGCTAAGTTGTGAAAATGTGGAAACTAAAAATGCAAACGCAATTCTGCTTAAATAGCTCTGTGACCAACATCTCCGTGGAACTATAAATAACAGATACTTTGGGATTTTACATATTTTAAAGCTGAACAAATATTCTCTACATTTATTCAATAGGTTTGTGGACGTTTACACTATGCTGTAGTAAATACATTCTGGGTTTTTGTCGATCAGTGAAGGAAAGATTTGCATCTATAAAACTGGAAAGACTACAGATAAAGAGAGAAGAAAGTATACAGTATATTCCTGATGTAGGTTTTATTTCCAATTTAATTTTCCAAATATTTGGAACATTAGGTCCTGGTTCTTCCAGATTCAAGGTTAATGTGAATCTTAAGTTTAAGTTTCCATATGGAGAAAATTCAAAAAACAGAAACAGCAGAACCTTTTTTTAAATCCCACTATGTCAAACTATAATTAGGTTCTAGGAGGATCTAATCTCATGAAGTTGATCTCCATGTGGATATTTACAGGAACTGACAGAGAACCCCCGTCTTCACCTTCAATTAAAGCATGTGGTTTTACACACACTCATTTGAACTAAATGATAAGGTGGGACTAAACTTGATTTACACATCTGGATAAACACTGGGGGTTTGGGTGGAGATGACTGAAGAGCCCCTGGTTAGAGTGGAGGTGGGGGTGCTCCGTCACCAGTTCCGGCTCAGGGCCGGATCAACGGCTGGGTGAGAAAACAATACGGATAATCAGTACTGGTGGAGACCGGGGGCAATAAAAATAGTCTGAGGGATCAGGACCAGGCTGTAAAAGACACGCAGGGACCAGTCGTGTCAACATCTCACCCAACATCTAACACTGATTACAGGCTGGAGAAGATCACCACCCAGCCCACAGAAGACCACCACCCAGCCCAGTCCTATCAAACTGCAGAAATCTGTTACCACTTGACGACACAGGCGTGAGGTGGTGGAGGACGGGCAATGTTTTAAACCTGCGACACACCCTGGGACATTAAACACACCATGGTATGTTTGAGTGCAAGACAAAAACATTTTAGAAACAACAATGAGTGACCTTCACATTCTACTTTTATCAACCACCCACAACTCCACCCATCAGCACCAACCACACAGACGTTCCTGAACTCTCAGGACACCATCTACTAGTTGTATTTACTGATTTTATATTTAGTATTTCTTAACAATGACTAAGACAAATAATTTGACTTTGACAAACTTTAATGATCCACATGGAAAATTGCTTTGGCACAGCAGCACACTGAATTATGGCAGATAAAATATGAAATAAAGTAAAATTAGAAAAGCAGAAATAACAAGTAGAATTTGAATTTAAAAAAATTGAAAATTCTAGATAGATTTTAGATAAATATTGTAGGTAGAAGATTAAGTATAAAGGAATGAAAATTCTAACAGAAGGTAAAAGACAAAAAAAGATAATATTAAACACAATAAGCAATAATAATGCCTAAAATATTATACAATGAATGCTCTATAACGAAAATTTCAAGACAACGACCATTTTTGTCCTCCATAATCGATATGTTCTTACGATACTAAGACCAAATGCAGTTTGAACACTGTATTATTGTAAGTTTGGTCGTTCGATCAAGACTCGATTATCAGTGTTAATATTTATTCAAGACATTAAAGACATGTTTGCGTCCATCGATTCTTGCACATGACGGCATTTAGGAACACAACAATGTGTTCGTTCACAGTCAGACATTTCATCAGTGGTGTTTTACTAACAAAATTTTAAACGAATAACGTTACAGAATCAAGTGTATCCGTAAAGAACGAGACCGAAATCGCTTCAGTAAGTGAAGGTGAATGTATCGATATTTTTTAATCGTCAACCAAACGCTGTTTTTGATCAACAGGCTCTACTGGACTGAGAACCTTCATGGACAGGATCTGTTGGTGTTGTTAAAACCCAGTGTCTCACATGCAGAGATAGCATTAGCCGTAGCTTCCTCGGTGTTGTGTTGATATAATAAAATGTCAGGGTTTTACATGATGAATGTGGATCGACTCACCGCCTGAAGGTGGTTTTACTCCCTGGTTGGTCCGAGATTTTCTTCTCTGTGTCGGTAGAACTCCATGTGACGCCGTGTTGTTTGGTTATTGTGACGCTAACTAGCCTTTACAGTAGCGCAAACGGCAGGCTCTGCTCGCAAACTCAACCAAACATCCGCAGCAGCGCAACCACGTCGGTTTAAGCGTGGGATGCCAGATTTTATGCAATCACGCTCCGATAGGTGTTTTTCATTGCTTCGTCAATGCTTCAACAAAAATTACGTTTGAATCAATATATGTAGAAGAAAGTCGGTCTAGTACTATATCTTTTCAACATATATAGAAAAGACGGACACCTTCTGTCAAAAACGTATACTAAACTAGCAATACTAAAAGCGTCCCGCTTTCATCCTGTTTTCCATGGTTAAAGGCATTCTTTTCTCAGACAAATCGTGTCGTATTTTGGAAGAAATGATTTCTTTTTTATATTTCTTGATGCCAGAGATTCTTGATTCTCTGCCATCCGAACAATACCATCTGTTACTAAGAATAAATACTAGATAATAGTGAAAATGTTTATTACATTTTTTAAAACAGAGCAGAAGCGTGAGTTCACCAACATTCAGGATAGAAAGAAAATAGAGCCTTTCAGAAAACAAAAACTAAATTACACACACTGGACAATTTACCCAATCTCTGCTCAATAATTGGTTTAAATTCTGAGTGTAACATACAAAAACCAAAATAATTAAAAATAAATTAGAATTAATCGTTCTTTTAAAGAATGTAACTTACTTTAATTACTTTAACATGTACCTCACTAAATTATTATCTGAGTAAAATCACTTCCCTGAAATAAGAGCAGAAGGAAAATAAAGGCAAAGCGTTCAGTCTTTATAAAAATGTTTAAAGCCTGCCCTCTGGTGGTTCAATCTCAACACTACACCCTCTTCTTTACTTATTAAAAAAAATAAAGATGCGTTATTTAAACACTCAGTTTTATGTTGCATGTTCATTAAAAATATAAGTATTTATTTATTTTATGAAATGATATACAGATGTAAAAACATCTATTAACACTGATATTTTCCTATTGGCTGTGTAAAAGAAAAAAAGTACAAATGCGGGTAAAAATATTGACGATTTACAAATCCACACACATCTGTACTGGAGTCTCATATCAGAATATGTGCTGTACCTTTAAATCAGGCTCACCTGCAGGTTAATGAACTGTAAACCTACTGGCTGTGGTTTTCCTATGACGTAAAAAACCTGTTTTTGTCTGTTTTGTTCTGTTTTTCACCTCCCTTTTTGATTTTGTTTCTGTGCCATCAATCAAACCCCTCGAACAGCCAGGCTTAGGGTGGCGCTGTTTTAGCTGCTGTGAAGGGCAAAGGTAACTTCAAGGCAGCCCAGCCGATCGCCCTTCATGCCCAAAACACCCTGGACCCGGTAGTGTCCATTGGTCAGTAAGGAGGGCAACTCAATGTCCGGCAGAGAGAAGTCGGACTCAGGCAGGAAGTAGGAGCCCTGAGGAGACAGAGACGGTCATTGGTAGTGACACAGAGACATGTGGAGTGGTTTGTGATGGATGGAGGGATGAGTCCTTCTGAATAAACAGAGAGACAGACAGATCTCACTACTGTCACTCATCACCCAGACACTGATCTGCTGCTGTTTATTCTGTTTTTAAAGAAATACTGGGGGAGAACTCTGTTCCCCAAACATCAAGCGATGACATTGGGTGAGAATTTGCACCATTAGGTACAAATAAACCTAGATGGAGAACTGAAAACAACACCTTGAAGTCTCTGTCAAAGTGCAGCAGGACGGAGGTTTCACTTCAGGAGGAAGTGGCCTTCACTGAGGCCTGAGAGCAGTTCTGGATTTAGACATGAAAATAAAAGTCCTTCCTGAAACCAGCTCTAGTGTGAAAGTTGTTCTCATTTCTGTGAACATACACAGGCTCAGAAGAACTAATAAATAATATGAATTTGTTTTTATTTTCGGTTAAAAAAATACCACAAACTCACTGATTTGAACGGGCAGCGGCAGGGCAGCCCGTAGGTGCGCAGTGGTTCAGGACAGTCCACACCTGGTGGGATCACCTCGTCCAGAAGAGCACACATGTCCTGGTAGTGACAGCTGCCCAACTCCTCCAAACATGGTACCTTCACCCAGAAACCTGCCACCTCCCTCTCCACGGTCAGGTTTAACTGAGGAGGAGGAGAAAAGAAAAAATAACAAATCAGAGATCATCTGATCAGCATCCGGATGGAGAAAAGAGGAGATGGAGAAAAAAAACCTCACAAAGTTTCATCAAGTCCAGTCTAAACTTTTGTGGCAATAAAAAGGTTTGCTCTGAAAAGCAGTGGGTAAAAAAAAGTAAAAAAACTTGTATGTCCTGGAGAGAAGGTGGAGTTGATATTCAAGCTGACCTCCACTTTATTTTTATTACAGAACTAGAAACAAGAAGTAGAAAACCAACCTGCAGCAACCTGACATCAACTGGACTCTCAATTCTTCAAACTCAGAACCTCTTTATTGTGGTTATTAAACCAAACACTACACTTTATTCAATGTAACTTTCAATAAATTACTTTTTTCAATTCTTAAATCTCATTGTGACCATCATTTATATTCTCCGCAAATGTTTTGAAATTGACTTTCTTATTTAATTTTGAGTTTTCTTTATTTTATAACCTATTAACTGAAGTGCTTTTATTGCAGCATTTACCTATTTTTCTTCATGTACATTACCACACTCAAACAGGAACAGGAACATACCGGTACTGCTGGAACAATGTGTCCCATGTCATGTATCACATGAGAAACAAGAATATTCAGCCTGAGCCTCAGGAGCTGAACTGAAAACGAAGCCTTTTATAAATGTCAGTGAATTCTGATTAGTCTGGATCAGTCACATTCATCTGTACATGTCCTTGTGTGTCCCGAGTTGTTATTTCTATGATGTCTTAATGTCCCTGACTGCTGATTGGTCCATGAAGATCCCAGGATCAGCTACAGGTTCTGACATGTCCAACCAACTGTTAGGACATTTCATCAGACACAAAGGTAAACACAGACTGGTCTGAGGTGGTGGAAATATTCTCTTTAATTATGAGGACACCTAGTGGAATCCAGAGACTTACAGAGAGTGGAGCTGCGAGCTCCACCGTGGTGGATCCTGACGCGGTGGCCTTAAGTTCTCCTGGGATGGTGATGGGGTCTGGAGACACAGCCAGGGTTTTCATCACGGCGGGGTCATCTGGTTGGCCGCAGTTCTTCCAGTTGAACCCCAAAATCTAGACAACAGACAGACACAGAGTTTAAATATGAAACTGTGACTCCTGTGACTGTGTCCGTGGAAGAAACAACATTTATTTCACCTGTATTTACACAATAAAAGCCTGGCAGCTTTCTCACCGTTACTTTTTTAGCGTAAGATGAAAATCTGTCTCGGGACGGTTCACACAAACGGCAGGTGTGTTTGGGATCCGCTTACCTGAGGTTTGGACACTCTGTCGTTCGTGAAGTGACAAACACCGACGCTGACTGTGATTAACAACAGCGCTAATGTGGACGTGTCCATCGTGGCCCAGAGTCAGAGTCAAAAACTGTTCAGTCAAAAAAAATCCACTGTGCGCAGCCCTGAAAACTCTGCCAAATGAAGACAACAACCCAGAACTGCCGCTACAAACAAATCTACTTCCGCCTTCATGGACCGCCCATCTCGAGCACGTGACTCTTCGTCACTAGAGGCGGGAACCGCACGTTCTAAAGCTAAACGTTAGCCACCCCAGGACCAGAGGGTTAAATATCTTACAGTTTCTGTTTTTAACTTTCTTTCTGTCCATCTGGGCCTAAAAACATCTTACAATTTTCCGATTTTGTATATTTTTTATCTATATTTAACAGCAGTATCCATGTGAGAGTAGAACTTATTTTAGAAAATGAGTGAAACAAGAGTGATATTCTCCTAAAAACACTTTGAACAAATTCATTCATTCATTCATCTTCTTCTGCTTCTCCATTGTTGGGTCCCAGGGGTAAGTTACGTGTTTCTGTTATTACTATACAAGAAAATATGTCATACGAATTGTAATTCTGTGATAGATGTGTAATTAAAAACATTTTTTATTTTATTTGATTTCTTATTTCTTTTTAATATTAATAATACTGTTTTTGTCTAGTTCCTATCAATTTAAATTATTTTATCAGAATTTAATTTATTTTATTGAATTTGCAGCAGTGTCCAAATATTTCAAGTCTAAAAAGGAGTTATTTTATCAATATTTTGATATTTTGTCACTCTTTCCACTGTTATTTCTTTCCGCATTTACCAAATGCAGCACCATTCTCTAATAATAACAATTAAACTGGTTTTTGGAGAGAAAAAAAATGCAAGAATCATTGATATTTTTGAAAGACTCAGCCTTTAACATAAAATGTGATATGTTTTGCCTTTCTGGTAAATCTACATGTACTGAAAAGCCAGAATTTATCCATATTTTCTAAATATACCTTTAGTAATTAAGATTTTTTACTTGGTTTTGGAGAAGAAAAAAAAACACCAACAGTCAAGTAAAGTAAGGCCCAGATGTTATATTGGCACATAGAACTCACATAAAAAAGTTAATGACAGAGAAATCAAAGTGTTATTTATTCTGACACAGCAACAAAACAAAACAATAAAAAGACAAACAGCTGTTTTCAGGTAACAGTGTTGAGTTGGCTACATCATTTAGGACAGCATTGATACAAAAATCACATGTATATAAAAGGCAAAAAAAGAGAAACAGAGAAGAAACTGTGCTGACATTCTTTTGAAAAATAATATAAACTAATTTTGACCCTTGACGGGGACGTAAACAGACTGAGATGCTGGGTTTTCGTTATAACACCAATCCATTTGTTTCATTGTAAATCTGCGTTAAAATGGTTTTCTGTTTAACTTATAAATCTATAAAAAATTCTTCCACATGGACAAGGATGTCTCTGAGCAGGGGACAGCAGACGGGACATGGAAGACATGAAAAATATTTCAAAACTTCCCTTTACAGCAAAGAAAAATGTGGGAAAAGACAAAGACAAAGGAAAAACTGAGGTCAGCTGACATGGCTCGGTTAAGTTTCCAGTATATGTTAAACACTATTCACAATTACAGCACATTTAAGGAGTCTGGAGCAGGTCACAGCTGAAAACAATACTAAAATAAAGGAGTAGGGACGTGATTGGTCAACTGGTTTATCAAAAATGGAGTTCAGAGCTTTTTTTGGGAAAAAGAAAAAAAAAAAAAAAACATACTTTTCCTTATTTTCTCTCCATATAATCCTATGACATTTAGACACAAAGATGTTTGTTTCATCACTTATGTGTAATTACCTTATAACCAGAGAAACATTTGGCATTAAGTCTTTATACTGTTTGTATTACAGCTCCATAGGTTGAATTTTATAAAAATTTTAGATTTATACAAACGTTACGCTATCACTTTGACTCGTTGCATTGCGGTGCTATGCTTTAATATATCAGGAATTTTTTAATCAACAAGATGTCTTTACAAACACAGACTTTCTAATCGTAACCATTTCAGAATCTTCAGTCGACTTTCAAACTGCAGAGAGAAACTTCCTTGTAATTCTAGAACTTGTTGTTTCAGTTCTGCTTCAGCCTCAGTGGATTTGTTTGTGTAGTTTGGAGGTAGAATACTCAAGATGTTCTTCAAAATCAGCCACTGACTCATTTAAAGACGTATAATCTTAGTTAATCTCCCCTTCCCTAATTGAATTCCCTTTTTTTCCACTTTGTTGGAATCACAAAAACAAACATCAGCTGAGATTTATAACATTAACTCTGTTTGTGTTGTTATGGAGGTTCTTTAAACAACAATTCTGTATTTGTAATCAAGTATAAACAATTTAATTTGAAATTTATGCAGCTATGCTCTTGGATGCACTTAAAAACACCTCCTATGGGGGGAGCTACATTCACTTATTTAAAATCAACACAAAATTCCTTGGTTCTGTTCCTGTGATTGGTTCGATTTTGCGAAATTAGCCAAAAAAAAAAAAAATCAAATCAAAACAAAGACATGTGACAGTGGGCTGTGGAAAAACTCAGCTGCTGGTCCAGCTTTTGTCAGAACTTGAACTTTTCGTACAACACTAATTCCTGTTTTCTGAACAAACACATTCAGACTGATAAAACAGCTTCACAATTTTCTGATCAATATTGAGAAAAACAGCAACGGCAAGATCAGGGTAAGCTTAGAAGTGACTAATTAGAAGGCGGCCTTCAGGGGGCGTGGCTGGTTTTGCAGCGTGTTTCCATCAGCCATACGTTAAGAGAGACAAGGTCTGTACAATAACGACAAAAACAAATTCACAGCAATTTTTGATTTTAATCAGGAATGAGTGGAGGGAGGTTACGCCCCCCGATTTTTTTTTTTAGTTTCATTTACTTCACCTTAAAAAAAGAAAAATCAGTACCCAGAACTCTGTTCAACAGATCCTCATGAAAGGTCATTATCCAGTGACCGTTTGAATGGAGACTACTAATAATAAATAAATACGTAGAGACACAGGAATGGAAAAACACAAAGGAAGAAGAGTGGAGGGCGTCGTCCAGCCAAGGAAAAGTTGAAGGAATGGATAAAGAGATGATGTTTTCTGGTTTGTCCTTCTGTGTTTTCTTCCCGTGAAGTTCACGGTCTCTACAGATCAGGGATCAGTTTTTAGAGCGTTGATTCAGGGAACAGCTCTATTTTCAAGTCTTGTTTCGATACGGGGAGAGTCATTGTCTAAGCTGTGTACGTACGAGTTCACGATTCCTCTCCGTTCTTCTCACGGAACCAGAGACTCAACCGTTGTACTGCTGCTGATATCGACGGTTCAACTCCCGCAGCTCCTTCTCCCTCACCCTTCGAGCCTTGTTGGATTTAGTGGAGCGGCTGGAGCGAGTGGACTGCGCCGACTTGGTACTGTGGCAGCGCGAGGACGCCCTCTTCAGGAGGTTCTGGGATATACAGCGTTGGAGGTTCTTCATGGAAGACGATGCGGCCATGCTGATGATCCAGGGGTGTTTGAGGGCCTGGCCGGCCGTTAGTCGCTCGCTGGGGTCCACCGTCAGAATCCTTTCCACGAAGTCCTTGGCCAGGTTGGACACATTGGGCCAGGGCTGCATGTGAAAGACAAAGAGTTCAGTACAGTGGAATTTTACCGTCATCAACAAAACCTTCTATCATTAGACCTTAAACACATCAGCCTATCACATTTTCTTGGGCTTAACTTTTAGTTAATGTTTAATCTATATTTCTTAAAATTTATTCTGACGTTTGAGGTTAAAAAAGGAAGTCATGGCAAAATCGCATTGAGAAGAAAATGTACCGTTGTATAAACTGAATGTCTGCGTAAAAATGCATCAGTAGTTAATATCTTATTACTTTCATGAAACTTTTTATTTTAGTTTTTATTTTACTGACCAAATTCAAATGCAAATTTCCTTGAGAATTTCCTATTTTGGTGCAAACTAGGCTTCTAACACTTGAGAAGCTGGGTTTTGTTCACCAGAGGGCAGCAGAGCACCAAGGCACAGGCCATTTTATTGTTTTTTTTTGTGCGTTTTGTTTGAGTACACGACAAATCAAAGTTCAAGTTTGTTGAACAAAGTACATATGAAATAAATTATATTTTACGAGCCAAGACTTTACTGCCTCCATAAAGACGAGACCCCTCCAGGGCACAGATGAGTCCAGTTCTGCCTCCTACACATTCTTTATAGACTGGACCAATCAGGGATTAGTCCCTGACCTGAAGCGACGTCCAGGCTATGATTAATTGTTGCACTTGTGCTGGACACTTGAAGATTATTGTGCAGATGAATGTCCTGGAGCAGGATGCCTACAGTGTTTGTCCTGCTCCGATGGAGCATCAACTTGCAACAATAGCGCTGTTCAACGTGGTTAGGAGTTAAAGACGTCAATAGCTGCACCATTGGAGCCAGCTCGTCAGAGATGATGGCTCTGAAAGATTTGGATTTCAGAATAATTTCACTGCTGCAGGACCACAGAAGAAAGCAGTGAAATGATTCCTTCAAACCTCAGTGACCTTCACGTTTTAGCATCTGATTCAAATGAGTTTGTCCTTGAAAACAAATGGATGTTGGAGTCAAATGGGAAGAAACCATTTTAAAAGGTTTTTTTTTTTTGCAAAACACCTTTCAGATTTGTTACTCAAAACCCTGGCACATTAAACTCCAGGCTTGATGTTCCAGGGTTGTGAGCTCTTTGCTGAAACAGCACAGTGTTGAAGAAAATGTTTCTCTTGTTTATTACGACACAGATTTTAAGCGACAAGAAATGGTGTTTATGAAGTGGCAAAAAAAGATGGAAGGAGTAGATGCACAGATCGAGCACCAATACTGCAAGAAGCAATTTTATATACTGTGTATACAGTACAGTATGATAGAGAGAGGATGTATAAACTGTATTAAATGATGCAGACTTAGAATTGATCTAGGGCAGTGGTTCCCAACCACTGGGCTGTGGACCGGTAACGGTCCGTGGATGAATTGGTTCTGGGCCAGAGCAACATATATATGCAACTATATTTGATTAGGAAATATTTTCTCAGTGAAGACAACAATAAACTCAAAATGAGTCATTGATACAAGATTCTAACTATTAATACGGGTCTGGAAGAGAAAATTTCTCAAGTTGCACTTGAGAAATCCTTGTTGTGCCCATGCATAGTTAATTCAGGTAGGAAGATTTTATAGGTAGGAAAATATTTCAGAACACCAGAAATAACATTTTATTAAGGGGTATTTCTCTCCCACAACTTAACGATTTGTCCGAGAAAACGGTGCAAGACATTTAACTGGTCCGTGGATCAAAAAAGGTTGGGAAACACCGATCGAGAGTATAAGGCAATAAGCCCTTTTTTTCCCCTACGATTGTGACATTGATCGTGATCCACTGGTCAAGAAACAGAAAGGCGGTATACAGAAAAGTATTCTTTAGATCCCTGACAATAAATGCGGAAAAAGATATAGAAAAAAAAAAAAAAAAAAACATTGGTCCAGTGAATTAAGCACTAACGCAGCTCCTTACCTCTCCAGAGAAGCTGTACTTCCCCTTCAGGATCTGCCGGTACAGCCTCATGCGGTTGTCATCCTCAAAGGGCATGGTCCCACTCAGGAGGATGTATGATATCACCCCCAGTGCCCACATGTCCACTGCATTAGTGTAGGGCTTTCGCACCAGGATTTCAGGTGCGATGTACTCTGGTGTCCCACAGGTGGTCTTCATCAGACACTCATCGCCCTTCTTCCTGCTGCTGGCCAAGCCAAAGTCTGTGATGATGATCTTGGAGTCAGCTCCAGGATGGTAGTAGAGAAGGTTCTCTGGCTTCAGGTCTCGGTGAGTGATGCCTAAAGTGTGGAGGTACTTGACGCCGTCCAAAACCATCTGTAAGACACGGGTGGCGTCCCGTTCCGTGAAGGAACCTCGGGCGATGATCCGGTCGAAGAGCTCCCCTCCGGTGGCCAGTTCCATCACCATGTAGACACGTTCGCTGGTCTCAAAGACCTCCATCAGTTGGATGATGTTAGTGTGACGAACCCGCCGTAGGACACAGAGTTCAGACTCACACACCTCCCGTCCTTCCCTGTACCGGGTCTCGATCATCTTGATAGCGTAAGGCTGTCGCGTGCTCTTGTGTTCCACGCGAACAACGCGGCTGAAACTCCCACGTCCAATCAGAGCTTTAATGTGGTACTTAGCAGTGACTCGGGGATCAAACTTGGCTCGATATTTTGCCACCTTCTTCCTCTGTGGGTCCGACAGTTCGGACGGATCTTTAGGTGGCTGTGCAGAAGCGGTCGGCGTGGACGCTTGTGCCTGGGCCTGATACGGAGAGGTGGAGTTGGACTTGTCACCAACTCTACCCATTTTGCTTGCAGTACCATCTCCGCGTATGAAGTTTTTAAAGATATCCGTTTGCGGCAGCGGAGGAGGATCAACCTGCAACGTCAACACAGTCGTCAACATTAAGCACAGAACCAACTTTGCAAAACACGCCGCAACAGATAGAAATACTCTTAAGTGATAAGTAATTTGTTTTGGTATGATACCTACAATTGTGCCATACTTGGGACCACAAAGGCATTAAAGGGTTTTCTTTTCATCTAGGACAGTGGTCCCCAACCACTGGGACGGGGACCGGTACCGGTCTGTGGGTGAATTGGTGCCGGGCCACAGAGAAATATTCTTTTCATTTGGACCCATCTTGCTATTACTTCCACTTGGTCAATACCTATTGATACAAGATTCTAACTTTTTATACCGGTCTGGTAGCAGAACATTATAAGCTGTGTGCACTTGAAAAATCCTTGTTGGGCCCATGCTCAGTTAATTCAGGTAGGAAGATTTTATAGGTAGGAAAATATTTCAAACACCAGAAATTTTATTAAGGGGTATTTATCTGTCGCAACTTCACGACGGTCCTTGAAAATAGTACAAGACATTCAACCGGTCCGTGGCGCAAAAAAGGTTGCGGAACACTGATCTAGGAGATATTGGCTTGGATTTTTTTGTAGAAAATAAATTCCTAATTAGAGATATTTTCCTATTTCTGATTCGTAGCAGTTAGTGTGCTTTTTGCTTAGGGATGAAGAGATGTTCCAAGATCAAGATGCACTCATGGCAAATTTTTCTAGATCATACAGTTGCTCCTTCAGACCTTCCAAGTTGCACTCAAACTGGGATTCAACCCTTGGATTTATCCTCCACACTTTCACAGATGTTTGAACTTTGGATGAATATCACCAACCACAGGATGCACTGCAATATCGCAGAAGCAGCGCCCAGAAGATATTAAGGTGCAGTATCAAACTGTTCCACTGCACTTTAGATATGCTGCGAGCATAATGCCCCACCACTTTACTTATGGAAATGAAATGGAGGAAAAACATTTAAAGTATTGAAACCATATGCTGTGGGTGGGTTTGGAGCAGCATGAGCTGAATAAAAAGAGGAAAATTAAAATATGCTGTGTATATGGTGACAGGGCCAAAAAAGGGTTTTCATTAAAATATGTAAAATTAAAGTAAAGTGTATGATTACTAATAGTTACTGTAGATAAAATGAGTTTTGTTTGTCGTAAGCTTAGGGTGAATTAAAAGAATAATTTTACAACATTTTATGCATGGTATGCATTAAACAATGAGTTGAAAAATTGAGGAAATGACCATCAGATTAATCGGTCATGTCAATAAAGATTTACCTGATTCCAGACTTTGGCAGACGCCTGCGCTCTTGTCAACAGACGTGTAATCAATACCTCAAACTCAGTCATGCATTTCTATACTGACAATTGGTTCAGGCCAAATGCAAAACAACAATAAAACATCTGCAACACATTATGTCTGAACTAGCTGTTATCTAACTAATGGATATGGCACAGTGTCTTTGTGGTGCAAAAAGAAAATTTGTCTCTACTTCTCAGAGAAACAAAAAAAAAAACTGTACATTTTTGTCCCTTGCCTCTAAGTTTGGGGATTTGCAGCTAGAACCTGTTTTGTATCAATGTAAATTGAATATCTTTGGTGTTTGGAGCCACGGTCTGGCTCAGCATGATAAACAACAAGGTTGGGCTGTCAGTTTTTATCAAATATTGGAATCTTTTTCAACTGGGAAAAGTTTATCGCCAAATAAAGCATGACTGATTGGTATTGTGTGTTACTGCAGAGGGCGCTCAAAGCACATTTTAACCTCCAATGTCTTCTGGGCCACATGAAACTACATATTTATTCATGTCATCAAATCTACTTTGTAAGAAGATATTTTGTCAATACTATCATATGTAAAACATACTGTTAATCCAATTATACGTTGCTTCTGAGCTGTTAATGTGATGAGTTTATACTAGAGACTGTGACACTCAACAAAAGTCAATTGAAAACAGGGGATTTTTGGACATGGGCCTTGGTTCCCTCCTCTTTCTGGTACTGAATTCCTGATGGGAACACTGCGAAACACCAACTATGACTGCAACGTCATCGGATCTCATACTGACCTTTTTGACGAGGTCTAACTGGACATCCCCTGGAGGCTCAGGGAGGACCTTACTGTTCCTGCAACCCATCACATCACTTTGGGCCAGTGCCCAGTCAGCCTCAGAGGCCACCAGGAGTCCTGCCTCATCACCGCAACAGCTGATTCAACTGCCTCAAGACATCCAACATCCAGACAGAACCCCGATTCCAAATGAGGGCTCATGAATAAAGCTGATTACACCCACGCACAGTCCAGATCAGCGGGCATCAGAAGTCGGAGATCATAAGTACGTGTCCACTCAAGTCCAGCTCTAAAGTCAAGAGTTCATGAAAGCATTTGGCAAAGGACGCCGTATCCTGACTCATCCAGAATGTCCTAAATCACTAGTTGTCTCCTTGTTGTGGTGTCCTGTTATAGGCTTTTGTGGATGTCTTTTATGCACACACACAAACAGGAAACATTGTCGGCGGCCAGAGGGCAGCGTCAAACCCCAGGAAGAGGCCTGCAGAGCTCCATCACAGATGGCATAAATAGTTACATGTCGTGGGGGAAAAAATGGAGAAAACCAGTGACATATCCTAAGAAAGGTTGTTGGTCCAAGCCACCAAGTTTCTATTCAAACAGTTCCCAGATACGCTGGCCGACAGTAGAAAAGTTACAACATCCAGTGGATTCATGTCGAGCTTCCACAGACATCGGGAGCACCAGCTATGCTTTGATCCATCGGGATAAGCTGCAGTGTCAGCAGTGGTCTCGCCGCAGATAAAGCAGCTCCCCTGGAGAACCTCAGGCTGGAGAGCAGCAGAGGGAGACTCTGAAATACAAAGAACATAAAATGCAACATGAAACTTGAGTGTCTGTGGTTTGGTTCACCACATACACAGGCAGGGTGTCTGAGAATATGCTGAAGGTCGACATGACAGGAGCAGATTTTTTTCATTATTACCTCCATGGAGGTGGTGGTGGTGGTGGTGGTGTTTCCACCCACACAACAGAACTAAAAAAAAATCAAAGTCAGAATTGTTGTAAAATCTCAGACAATAGAGGGTTTGGCTCCAGCTGCAGATTTCTCTATGCGTCTTATTTTGGAGGATGAACAGAATATTAAATATTAATTAGACTTAGTTGATGAGTGTTGGCCATCTCTGGTTTAATTTTAAGGCTACAATACTTAATGACACCCACTGGGAGCATTTCAGAGGATGGTGGTTAAAGCAGCAGTAAAAAAAAGTTTTAAAACACTATATTCGCTGATGATGCCGACATTTAGTGTTCGTTCCAGCTGTCACTCACAACCATCGGCATCATTAGTGTTTGGGATTTTGGGTTTTTTTTGTACCTTATTTTCCATATATTCAAAAGAGATTGAGAAAATTTACAATTTAACACGAGTCTATTGGAAAATATCTACTGTCAAATGAGATTATTAATAAACATAATTTTGCTGAATTTTGTTTTGTATTATATTTATTATGAATCCATAAATACTCTCTACATTTGACAACAACTCTATTTCTCTACAGGGTTAACAGCCGTGTTTTAAACTTAAAAAAAAAGAAGAAAAAAAACTGCAACACAATAGTTAAATAACTGAAATTAAGATACACATAATTCAAGTAAATGTGAGTTATCAACACAAAGTTCAGCTACTAATGACACTGTGAATAAGAACAGGGTTTACAGGTACATATACATTGACCTACAAGTCTGAGGTGTTCGAGATCAACTGGTCAACTGCACAGGAAGCACCAGTAGATCATGATCTCTTATTATATAAACCTCCAGAAAAATAAGAAGCAAAAATATATTCATTGTGTCATATGGTGTCATACATTTACAGCCAAGGTGAAAGAGTTTACATAGAAACTGGGCTTTAAGTTGTTTTAGAAAACATTTGTTTTTTTTTAGCAAACAACGTTGCTCCAAGAACCTTCAACACTTCTGATGAACTTAAGAACCTTCTTGGATGAGAGAAGAAACATTTCGGAAAACCTTAACGTCCAGTTGCCTAAAAAAAACTCTTTAACGATGAACAGGACCTGAATGACTAATAATCTAGCATCAATAAAAATAAAAAGTGTGAGGAGATCACTTTAGTCTGTTCAATTGAAAAGTACAGTTGTGGAAAGAATTTTTTAGATACCCCGACATCGGGATCTACCAGTAGATCTCCAAAGTGTTGGTAGATCCTGAGCAACAACATAAAACAAAAATAGTAATTAAAACTGGCGATAAAATTGTATTTCAAGATGCTAAACACTGGAATAAAGTGAGAATCACATAGGTATTGAGTCATTGATGGTCATTGGATGGATTATATTTTCTGATATTGAAGATGTTAAGAACTAACATTTTAAAACTTTAACGAAATGTGTGATAGTTATTCATGTAAACAATAAAAAGTATTAGTTTATGTCTGTTAATGTAGCCACGCCCTTTTAATCACCGAAATTAAACATCAACACAATATTTTTTAGATTTTGTAAAGTTTTAAGGGTGTCTCCAAAACTTTTCATCTCACCATTGTAGCTCCAAAAGTGTGGACACCACTGCTATAATTCGATTTACTGCCGCCTAGTGGTGGTTAAGTGTGTTGTTAAATGATCCTTCCTAAAAACGCCCAAATCACAATTAACCAGAGATGAACAGAATATTAACTCAAACCAACAGTGACTTGATAAAGTTATGGTAGATAGTTCCAGTTTACGCCACCTATGGGTGAACACAATAAAAACCAACAGGCCCAAGTCATGTCAATGTTTTTTTCTGAGCCAAAAACGCTGTTCTGGAAGTTTCTCTTCCCTTCGACAACACTCGTAAAAACTCCGAAAGTTTCTAAGAACCAACTTTGAAAACGGCCACAGTCGTTAAAGCGGTAGAAAAGTCGACTTTTTAGGTTCTTACCTCAGGAGTTGAGCGGAGTTAGCGGCGGATGTTAGCAGGGAGAAGGGCAGGACCAGAGCGGAGCTCAGCCTCCTCACCCCACTCACTCTCACTCAGCTGACTTCTCCATTTTCAGCCCAACTTCCAACAACTTTCTCCCCCTAACAAAGACAAGTCACGTCCCTCTCCTCGGCCGTCAGCCCAGCTTCCTGCCTCAGCTCTTCAACCCCGGGCCTGTTGGACTGAGGAAGTGCTTTAAACGGAGAATAAACTGGAGAAAAACACAAAGTAAAAGCCTCCTCCTCGTCGTTTGTTCTTCGAACGGTGTTTTCCCCCCTCTTCATTCCAGGACCACCTTCCTCCCACCCGGAGGGGAGTAAAGACTCAGAAATGATACCCCGAAAACCCGGCGTGTCTTTTCAAAATAAAAGCCCCATGACGTTTGTCAGTTGTAGACGGTTAATTCTTTTACATTAATAAACTGGTATATTCACAGTGTTGCCACAGGTCGGGGATACTTCCTGTCAATCATTTTATTCATACTAAATATCTAGATTAGACCTGGGAAATTAGACCCTTTTTTTTTTCATTTTAATCTGGTCCAACCAACTTTTAAGTTTTAAAGTCAACTTTATCGTCAAATATACCATATATCCAGGGCTTATGGTCCAGTCCTTTCTGACCCTTAGTGTCAAGGCCAATACAAAAATACTCTATAATACAAAAGGTAGAGATTTAAAAGGAAAAGAGTTGAATAGATGGACATACAACCAACACACTTGTAGCGGTGAAGTATAGATATAAATGCTGTTGCATGGCTGAGGAACGAGCAATGACCAATAAAACTGTCTTTAACCATGAGAGTAGTAAATAGGATTCTGCCTAATCTCAGATAAGGTCCTGAGATGTTTACCTCAGTTTTGGGGTCAAATGAATGGACACATTGGTTGATACTGACATCAGAAATTAGTATTAATATATTTGGACAAATATTTACAAAAGTTCAAATCCTAAATCCTCTAGAATGACCTCCCACTGGGACTTAAATGTGTACATTTTTATTTTTAAGCGATTTTCTTTCTTAGTTGAGTCTCCCTTATCATCCCATCATTGATCCCATGGATACATGAACGTCACTGTTATCAGTTAATGGGGCTGCACTCCTCATCATCAATAAATAACAACACAGTTTCCACAGTAAACCCACAGTAGGAGCTTTTCAATATAAATTAATTAACGTTGCCTTCTGCCCAAAGTTCACAGCATGCAGATTGAACCAATGAGCAGCAGCTTCATCAGCAGAGTTTTAAAGGTTAGTGTCGGGGGAAACATTTCTAACTTTTCTCACTGGTGGTGAGTTGTTTAACAACGAGGCACAAATTAGTCGGAGGAAAACACAGATGCACTGAGAAGCAAAAAAAAAAACAACTCCTAAATCTCTTTAAATGTCAATTTGGAATAAATTTAATGAATAAATATTTGCATTCATATTCATAAGGAATGAGACAAAAAAGTAACGTTAGTTAGCTGATTGACGTTAGCTGATTGACAGTGATGTAACAGCCTGGACTGGTTAAAACTTTGAAACCACCTTAAAAATGGTTAGGTAATCTAACCTATTTATAATGTAAAAGGGAAATTCATGGGACATTTTAGCAAAAAGATAAAAAAAATACTACTCATTGTATTTTTTAATTAACAGGAATATGTATTTTTATTTTGTAGGAGCCAACCCTATACTTTCCTTTATGTATTTCCTGTGTCACCGTTTAGCTTGACTGAATTCCTCTTCGCCCAGTTTCTTTTGTGGAGACGGGACGACCTCCCTCAGCTTTCTTCGACCCCAGTAAGGCCTTTTACGTCACTTCCTGGATACGGAGCGAAGTCCCTCTGACGAAGAGCTGACATCTGTGTTGGAAAAGTTCAAGAAAGTCCCTTAAAACCTGAGTAGAAGTTCAGAGTAGAGCAGATACTGAAGGATAGGTTTGAAGGAATATGTGAGCTGTTAGAACCCAAACTGCCTCCTCCCAGACTATTCAACACTTTATTACATTTAATAAATAAACTCACAAGAGTAAACCACCAATCGTGTCAAATCCTGATCTTCTATCAGAACAAATACCTGTTAATAGGAGCTGCAGCTGCGATCTCTCCAGGATGATTCCATTTCTTCCCCCTGGTTTGTTAAAAGTTCCAGATCAATAAACACCTACTGCTGCAGAATCTCAACTAAGTCTTTAGGTTATGTTTCCAATAACAGGAGTTTGGCTCCCGCCCTCAGAGGGACGTCCACTCCTGTTATAAAAATATATATATATGTTCTATTACAACACCCAGAAGGCAGAAGTAATGTTCTGGTTCACAGACAGACATCAGGACAACCAACCTGTTAAAGTTCCATGAGTAAACCCAGCAGCTCAGTTTTTATGTCTTAGGACAGAAAACACAGCAAACTCATTGTCATTGTGACATTGAGATCCAAACCCATCACCAGGGGAACAGTGGGCAGCAGCCATGCTGCGGGCTTCGAACCTGGAACCCTGTGGACACAAGTCAGGTTTCTTAGCCACTAGGCCACCACTGTCACCGTTGATGTCAGTTTTAATTTTTTTTTTTTTTTTGCCATATCTGGGTGTGCAGTGGCTAGCACACCTGCCTCACTAGTAGAAAGTCATAGGTTTGATTCCCAGATGCACCACACGCTGGCAGATGGTTGTTTAACGAATAAAAGGCCCGACTGCACATGTTTTTGAAAGCACTAAAACAAACAGAAGTTACTGTGGTTGATTTGTCAAATCCGCACCACTCTAATATATGTTACAGCACATTTCCACATGGTGTCACTATTCACATAAAACTTACATCCAAGGCCATTCCCCACTGTAACTTCTGCCTTGTGCAGATTTTATTATTCGAGTTCTTTTATTATCTTAATACACTTGTAAAACATCCAGGCTTGAGTAGCGTTGACTGTGTTCATGAGCGAAGCCGTAAAGAAGACGCAGCCTTGACTCCAGCTCTGATGGCGTCCAACTCACTCTTGACTGACCGTGAGTCTCAGAGACTGTGCAGAGTTTCATGGAGCAGCATTAAAAGTGTGGAGTTTGTAGGGGGAAGACAAATGCTCCTGAAAGACAGACATAGAGACGGTAAAATTCATCTTATGACGCCAATAAAGCTGCCTGAATTGGGTCGAGGAGGAAGTGGAAATGAGTGGACGTGTGAGGGTGGGTCGAGGGAAGAGGACGGGACAAGACAGATGGTGAGGTGCAGACAAAAATATAGAGAGGAAAGAAGGGAGGAAGAAGCAGAAAGGGAGCCAGACGAGGCAGCAGAGAGTCATCAAAATGGAGAGCGGCAGACAGAGGGGGAGACGGGAGAGGATGAATGAAGATAAAGCAAAGAAAAAGGAGTCTCCGAGGGGACGCCGGCGTCCGGTCGGCCCTTCGACTCATCTGTTTGCAGTGCAGCCGAGGTCAGGGCCCGTGTGACTGGCCGGCCGTGACATCGTCATCCTCCTGATTGATCACCGCTCTGATTAGGATGCATGGTCTGAGCACGTTGCATTTATTGACTCCCTGTTTTGTGTCCTCTGCATTAACATCACCTCAGAATTTCTTTCTTTCCTCTCAGTGTCCCCTGTGTCCACCACTCTGTTTCCACTCCGCCTGTCCCCAGCGTTTACTCTCCATCTCTGCACTTTCACACCCAAAGGTCAAGAACATCTATTAGATCTGGATCTGCTGACTCTTGTATTATTTATCCAGGGCCAAGAAGAAGAGATGACCAATGAGAAGCTCAATTGACTCTGACAGCCAACCCCCCCCCAACCCCAATCCCTTAGTGTCTTCATACATGTTTGTCTTTAACATCAGACCATGTTATTTATTTTGAAAGATCTGGAGAGACAGGATGAAGACGTTGACTCTTCCTCAGCTATGGACAAAAAGTGTTTTTTACTGAAAAATCTCTTACAGAGGGTTTTTTAAAAAAAAAAAACTTTTTTACTGGTTATCCTTCGGAATCTGATCTGCTCTGATCTTCTACTCAAGCTCTAAAGGACTTTCTTCTACTTGTCCAACGCAGATGTCCTCTGCCTGTCAGGAGGAACTTCACTCTGATCCAGGAAGTGATGTGAAAGACCTTACTGGGGTCCAAAAAAGCTGAGGGAGGTCGTTACATCTCCACGAAGGACGTGGGTGAAGACACAGGAAACACATAGAGGAGAGTAAAAGTTTAATTTTCAAAATAAAATAACCACAATGGCAACACCCATTCTTATCCATTATTGGGTCACAAACCACTCCATACTGTCAGCCTTCTGTGGGTAGAAAGGCCACTGGAAGTCTTCACACAAAGTTGTACATTGCCTTCAATAACTCTTATTTTGGTAACCTCTGGTTTGATTTACCATGACACGTGTCAAAGTCAAGGCCCGTGGACCAACTGTAGCCATTTAGTTTGACAGAATCACAGGTGAAGATGAGTTTGGTTTGATTTTAACTGATTTTTTTTACATCAGCAAATCCTTATCTAAACACAGACAAATACACAAAAGAAATATAAATGAATACACAAAATGACAAAAAAATGTTCACCTGGTTTACAGAAAGATAGATTTTTTATTCTTCACACAGTTTAACTTGGGATTAAATGTCTTCACTTTTGCTGCAGAACTGATGACATGTTTCTATCCATCTAACATGTGGCCTGGCATCTCAATCTCTACAGAGATTGAATATTTCAAAATAAAGTTCTCTCCTACAAAATCCTAGAAAGTACACAAATAAAATTAATATAATTCAACACAGCTTTTTTTTGCATAAAACATGAATGTATCATGCTTGCAACTGTTACAGTGAGGATTGGGTGGTATAGTTAAAACGAAACTGGTCCACAGTGAGAGTGTCCCCACAAGTGTGCAAAGCCGAGCATGTGTGTGAGCGTACCATGTGTTTTTCCATGAATGGGAGTGAAGTCGGTGTTTGATGTGAATGGGCAACTTTGCATGTGGGAGGCACTGGTGCAGTGGGGAATGAGGAGAATGTCTGGAAAATGACACAGTGTCACTTTTGAGTCTAGTTGGAGGATATTGCTGTTGTTTTTTCCTCCCCCTTTCTGGCAGGGGGAGTTCCCTGGAGAGAAGAAGGGAGTCAGAGGAGGAGAGAGAGAGGAGCAGACCACTGCTGTCAGTCCAATCAGGTCATAGTAAGCCGCCTATTGATTGCCGAAGGCGCTGCATTCCCTGAGGGAATATTGTGTGAATATTATAGTGACACTACAAGAGATAAAAATATCACCAAATACAACAGGCTCATCGCAGGGACATTGTCCACCACCATGGGAATCATACCATTTTCCACAGAACATTAGAGTGATCATTTTGTCACGGCAGCATTTTACACAGGGTTTCATTGGTGTCCTCTGTTAGAGTGGACTCGTCTCACGCTCCTGCAGCTCCAACGACTTTTATGGTGCGACTGATTGCTCACAAGTTACGGCTTCTGCTGTGCCTCAAGTTTTTTATTGCTGTCGTAGTTTTTTTTGTCTTTTTTATTCACCAGGGACTTATATTCCGTCCACATAACGGACTTTCAAATCCCCTGAGGTCTAAAAATGCAGCTTTACAGTGACCACAGTGGGGACATCTCCAGTGGGGGGTTATATTAAAGACATCTAATAGTAAGTCAATAATATCTGTGGGTAATTGATAAACTTCTATCCATCTGTGCAACATCTGTGAATAAAAATACTCACAGAAAACGGTTACTATGGAGGACCAGTAGTAGGTAATATGTCAATATTGACCAACCACTTAGTGTTGCTTAACAACAAGTAGAAAAACTGGCCAATCAATCAATAAGTCAATCCAACTCTTAAACAATCAATCAAACAAACCCTTATATCCCTCCCACTAACTTATTAACCAACCAGTTAATCAAACAACAACCATTCTTGATGACCTTTTCCATCTTTCCATCTTCTACTCTGACTCCAACTACCTCCATGTCCTCCCTCACCACTAACTCCTCTTTAACTCCTACCTGCAGTATTGGGCAAGTTACTTTAAAAAAGTAACGTATTACTTTACTAGTTACTGCCCTGAAAAAGTAACTAGTTAGCAAATTATAAAAGTAACTAATAACTAGTTACTTTACTTTAAAAACATTTTCACAGACATCGTTATTGTAACCTCAACTTGCCACTTGCCGTCGTCTTGCTTGTGGGTGTGTGCTGCTGTACCGCATCACCTGTGTGTGTCAGACTGTTTATTTCCCTATAAGGTAGGAGGACCCGCCCAGGTCTCTTTCTGATTGGCTTAGCCTGAAACATTAACCTATGTCAACCAATCATCGCTCCTTTTCAACACATGGGTTCAGTTAGTGTGCACGGCCGTCTTTCACTCATGACTGACATGCAGTGGCCAGGCTCCGCCTCCACACAGTCCTCTCTCCGTGGCGGGGAGAAAGCGTCCATTTGGACCACAGATAGTAACAAGTAACTTAACATCACAGTAACAATAACAGCCTTACTGAATGGGAAAGGTAACGTGTTACGTTAGTAGTTATGGAGACATGAGCTAAAAAATGCTGAGCCAATTGTAGCACCTGTCTCTGTAGCGCAATTGGTTAGCCCACCCAGGGACGAATCCTTATGTCAGACCTCTACCTATTGGTCTTTTGGCAGTGATAAAAAGTCTAACTAGTGAAGAAGGATTTAATCGGGCATTTATCAGGTCACTGTTTACCAGGTTTAACCAAACACAAATCTTAAAACCTGATCTTAAAATCAATCAAGTTACTGAACTAGGAAAAAAAATGGGAATGGGCCGAGCTATGAGCAGCCATTTAACCAAACTACGTCCGTGTTGGGGAAAAGATAAAGACTATTTGTGGAAACACCTGAGGAGTCCTCAGGAATCCATGGCCTTTTGGATTCCTGAGGACTGTAGTACCAACTACAGGACAGCAAGAGGCGTAATGATGACAGTGAAAGATACACCCATGACTAAACCGACCATTGTTCAACAACTTTGATCGAAAGGTTAGGAAGCCAAGGAGAGACGTTCTGCTAGTTATCCTTGGAGTGAACGGGAAACTCCTGTGATGGAGGATCAGGATCAGGATCTCTGCAGACAACAGACTGGGGTTTGCTGTTAATTCATTTGCTCGCAGCTTTGGGGACAGAGGAGTGAGGAAGGGAAGCGCACTGGGATCCCTGAGCAGACAAAGATAAATAGAGCAGACATCTCTTGGAGAACGCAGATACGGAACAGCATCACAGCTCCAACAACACAAGTGTGAAGGTGCAGCAAAGAGGAAGGAAACACAAAATGTGGCGTTGGTTCACGTGTGTGGATCGAATATTGTTGCCGAGTTGAGGACATTTTGTTGACATATGAGACTGATGGAGATGTCCCCTTGTGGGACGTGGCAGAAAAGAACTGAGAAACACTCCTTTAACTCATCAACTTAGTGAAAAGACACCACATCACCTTTTTAACTACCAGGTCACTACTGCCCCGCTCTATCACTATTGGTTAATATTATAATAGCATTTGGCTAATTCTTTCTTATTTAGCCATGTGTTATCATATGTTTATGAAATTTCATTTTCCCCTTTGAAAGTGCTTAAAAGCGGAGTTGCAAATTTTTATTGAATCGAACTGAACGAAATCGGATCGAACTGGATCAATCGTTACACATTTTTTATGAATTGTTCCTGAATCGGATCGTAGCCTGTGAATCGAGATATGAATCGGATCGTTATGTGAGTGAATCGTCACACCCCTAATATATAAGCATACCCACATACACATGTGCATATATATCCACATACATTCACACCCAGATATGAATATGTACGAGCATATATACACATATATAAGCATATATTTCATGTCCAAACAGTATATTGCTCATTCATATATATATATATATATATATATATATATTTATATATACACGCAAGCACACACACATGCTACCTAAGTCCACGTATAATCATTACACATATATGTACACATGTATGTACATACATTCATGCCCACATGCAAATCTATACATACAGCTGAACCAACACATGCATCACACAGTATATACATAGAGGAGTAACATATACTTATACTTAGAATATAGAATATGCCATTGCAGTGGTGGACCATCAGGGCCAGCAAAGCCTTCTCTGCTGGCCTAAACCACATTTATTCATAAATATTTTTAAATAAAATTGTATTATTGTAAAGTATAAGAATTTTTACATTTAAAAAGTTGGATAAAAACCTTTTATCCAATCATATTTTAGCTAGAGGTTGAGGTTTGTACTGGAGAGAAGAGGAATGAAGGTCAGTCGTCGCAAGACTGAGTACAAGTGTGTGAATGAAAAGGGTAACAGTGGAGTGGTGAGGATACAAGGGGCAGAGGTGGAGAAGGTGGAGGAATTCAGATACTTAGGCTCAACCGTTCAGAGCAGTGGAGACTGTGGAAGAGAGGTGAAGAATAGAGTACAGGCAGGATGGAACAACTGGAGAAGAATGCTAGATATGAAGCTACCAGGTAAGAGACAAAGAGGAAGGCCAAAGAGGAGATTTATGGATCAATGAGGGAGGACATAAAGGTGGTTGGAGTAGGAGTTGAGGATGCAGAGGACAGGGTGAGATGGAAATTGTTGACGTCGCTGTGGCAACCCCTGAAAAACGGGATAAGACGAAAGGAGAAGAAGAAGAAGATTTTAGCCATAGCCTTCAGAATCAAAAGTGAAGGCTCAGCCCCTTCAAAGTGAAGTGGACAAAAGAAGTTTCTGAGTCTGTTGGTCCTGACAAGTACAGGGGGTGAGCGGTGTTGTCCATGATTGTGAGCAGTTTGTCAAGAGTCCTCTTCTCCACCACTGTCTCCACTCAGTCCAGGACCATTACCAGAACTAATATCCAGCAGTTCTGAAGAAGTCACAAAAACTCAAGTGGCATAAAAATATCTCTCCTTGCTGTTTCTGAGCTGAGAGACAAATAACGTCAGCCTCTTAGCAGCAGGAAGACAAAATCACCTCAGTGAGTCAAAGTAATCCGACTTTCAAGAGTCTTTTTCTGCTTTTACGTTGTTTACTTTAAAACCCTCAGGTATTGAGTTAAAACTGTCAACGATCCATCAAAACGGGATCCTGTCTCAGATCAGTTCAGTATTATTTTAGATTTGTTGTTTTCCCACAGCCCCAGAGGAGACGACAAACAAGACATTAGCAGTCAACTCTCTGACTATGTCCTGGTAAGACTTGTTTGACAGCATCAAAGTCCAAAGAAAACTTCTGGAAATTATTGAATAAACCGCGGTTTGGATAAGAATCCAGTCGACACAGTTTATCTGAAGACGCTGAAAGATGTTCTCATGTTCTCAGACTTTTTAAGGTGAGCAGTAATCCACCCAGGACCTACTGTTGTCTTTGAGTCAAGGAAACGGGTCAAGAGCAAATCTATTTCTGAAGGAAGGGTTCTGGAAAGTTCCTCAACTCCTTCTGAAGATGAATCACGGTAAAATGTTCGAAAATGTGATATATATTAATCAATAATGGCAAATATATTAGTTTTTTAAATAAAGTTCTCTCTAATCTATATTATTTGCAGATTAAATGAAGCTCTGCAGTTTCTACTCAGGTCTACTCTAACACTACAGTTATATATTAACAATATTGGCGTCTTTGCTAAACGGCCAGTGGTGACTGTACTCTGTGTGTCCCCAGTCTTGTCCTCAAACCCTATGTTTACATGGAATTAATAATCTCAAATAATCTGAGGGCCACCACCCACACTGTCATTGCATCGAAGGGCCAGCTTTTAGTGCTCAATACAAAAGAAAAAAAAATTACATAAAAAATCAGTTTCCAATAGATTCTATGTAATACCACACTTGGCCACAAAGAGGCTGTGGATCAAGGTTTTGAGAACTATAGGTTTTTACCATAAAATGTGGAGAATAAATCTATAAAATATTATTATAAATTTAATTTTCACATCAAGGTGTGGGCCGCAAAATATCGTTCCATGGGCTGCAAATGGGCCACAGGCCACGAGTTTGAGACCCCTGATGTACATTCATGGCATGAGTCTCTCTGTTCAGCCGTTCTGCCCTCACTCTGGACCACAAATAAAATGATTAATTGATACTGATGTTTCATTAGATATGTCTCTGTGGTGCGTTCAGGTGTTAACGGAAAGGTTGGGGGTTCGAGCCCACCCAGGGATGAAACCGTTGAGACGTGAAACCAAAAAAACGAAACAGTCAAAACACCTTCCTTTCATGGCTCATTCTGCCAATGTCCACTTCAGTCCCACCACCTCAGAACATCAGCTGATCTCCAACGACCAAACCTGGACCTTCAGAGCAAACACTAAAAAAATAATGAGGTGAAAAACTCTGAACCGACGCAGATCAAACTACTCCGTGCTTGAATCTCTTTCATAAACTCCATTCATCATCCATTCTATTTCAACTCCACCTCTGCTCCCGCCCCGCTCTCCGTCCCCACCGCCCCCTGCTGGAGGGCCTCGGTTTCCCTGGAGGCTAAGAGACATTGCCGCATGTAAGTAAAAGATTTTCAGTCGGACCAAAGAAGCCACTTCCGAAATGTGTCAGGGACAAAGCGTGGTGTTGAATTTGTCACGTCGTTCCAGGAATAATCCAGCTTCATACGGTACCTCACCGTCCTCGTCTACTCCCGGACAAAGTCAAGACGCTAACGTTGTCCTGACACAACTGCAGAGCTCACGACCTCATTTGGTGTATTTTTCTGAATGCACTCGCCCTTCCACTCTAAGTTCTGGTCATTAGACATTAAAGTGACTCGCGGGTTGATTATAGAGGCGTAATGAAGGTATTGTAATAATCTTTAGTGTAATTTGGACGTCGTTAAAGCCTCAAGGCTGCGAGTAGGTTTTGATGTAACGCCGCGAAACTACGCCCACAGAACTTGGTCATTACAGGTCGATAATGTGTGGAAGGAGAAGAGCGATTGGTTGTGAGGGTTAAAATGGAACAACAAGGGTGAACTCTGTGTAGACTGAAGAGTCCAGTTCACACTGATTCACAGATGTCATCAGCAGTGATGATGATGTGGGTCAACCACCTTCCTGCTACTTGTTAAATGACCAGTAAATCATCTTGATTCTTGAAGCTGTCTGTGCTTCTCACAGGAAATTAGTGCCATTGTCTATATGTTCACCTCAGATTGACATGTTCAGAGGAGGGACAGATCCTAGAGATGGAGCTACCAGGTAGGAGACAAAGAGGAGATTGATGGATGCAGTGAAGGAGGACATGGAGGTAGTCCATGGAGGTAACTCCAACTACCTCCATGTCCTCCCTCACTGCATCCATCAATCTCCTCTTTGTCTCCTACCTGGTAGCTCCATCTCTAGGCTCATTCTTCTACCAATGTCTCCACTGTCCCTCCTCTGAACATGTCCAAACCATCTCAATCTGTCTTCTCTAGATTTTTCTCCAAACCTGTCTGTGTTGTCCCTCTAATCACCTCAGTCCTGATCCTGTCCATCTTTGTCCAGCTCTGTCTCCTGTCTTCTGTCTATTCCTAGTGTCTTTAACCCATCCATCGTGGTCTCTCCACTGTCCTGTAAACCTTTTCCTTCACCTTAGCTTCTTGTGCAAACTAACCAAGTGGTTCATGTCATGGAAGGTTTGTGGAACTCCAGGGGAACACCTCGTGGCCAAGATCCAATCCCAGTTTTCCTGGTTGACTCCTTCCACCTGGAGGACAGTTTATGAGGAAGTGCTACGATGCAGTGTGATTTGTTCTGCGTCCCATTGGCCAACCCCTTATTAAGTTGCCTGTGTAAAAGAAGGTTTGGTTATCCCAGCACCAAGGTGTCAGGGAAGTGGTTGGATCTTTGAAACTCAAACTGAGGCATCAATCCAGACGACACAGGTGTCACTTCCTGCTTCACAAACCAACTCTCAGACCTCAGGGTTTCCTTTCTCTGACACCAGGATCTCTCACTTCTTCTCCAGTATCAGCCCCTCTCTCCTCCTCTTCCCTCTCCATGGATAATTCATCAGTGTTTCTCAGAGCTGCTGTCTGCCTGCCTGCCTGCCGACTCTGATTTCCACTGGGACTCTTTCAGGGACCATTCCCACCTCAGCTGGGAATTAGAGAGGTACAGAGTACGGAGGGAAATTAATCAAAGCCACGAAAAGCCTGTACGCAAACACACACACACACACACAAGGACCTCACACTGGAGAGTTGTCCGTTTTCACTTTGTTCATTTTTGTCACACACACATCTGCTCACTTGCAACTCATGCAAAGACACAGTTTGGGAGACGTGCACGAATTCATGCAAACAAAAACAAACAGGAACACACACACACACAGACTAACAAAGACTGACAACAGAATGATTTTGTCATCAAAAACATTTGTAGATATGAATAATCGCTGACATGAATATAATAAATCCAACAATGTTGGTATTTCTTTTGGAAGTTCTTTTATTTTTCCATGTCTCACTGGTTGATTGTTCCTTTCTGTCCCCATGGCACCGTACAAGTGTCTCCAACACTGAACTTCCTTCAGTCTAATGGTTAGTTACAGTCATTATCTAGTTTCTTTTATTATATACGTTAATTTACATCTCACATAGTTATGTCTTTATCACCGTGTCCACAGAGGAGGACGAGACGAGAAGATTAGAGTGGAGTCAGGATGGAACAACTGGAGAAAAGAGTCAGGAGTGATCTGAGATAGAAGAGAGTCAGCTAAGGTGGAGGGACAGTGGTGAGACCAGCCATGATGGATGGATTAGAGACACTAGGAATAGACAGAAGACAGAAGACAGAGCTGGAGGTGGAGGAGTTAAAGATGCTGAGGTTTGTCCTTAGGAGAGACAAGGATGGACAGAATCAGGAATGAGGTGATTAGAGGGACAACACAGACAGGAAGGTTTGGAGAAAAGGCTAGAGAAGACAGATTGAGATGGTTTGGACATGTTCAGAGGAGGGACAGTGAGGGACAGTTCTACCTCCTACACTATGGAACCAGGTTTGCTGCACAATCATGTTTATTAGCGGTTCACAATTCTGAAAATATCGCGATCCAATCTGATTCGATATCGATAAATGAATGATAGAAATCTGTGATTCTGAACAAAAAGGACTGAGGTTGACAGACAGAGACGAAGGCGTCAAAGATGAAGAGGAGGAGAGAAGTGAAACAGGAAGTAGAGCAGATAATCAGCTCCACACGTGTGTGTGTGTGTGTGTGTGTGTGTGTGTGTGAGTCAACTGAGAGGCAGAGAGTGTATTGATCTGGGATGGAGTGGCTCCCGCTGCACTCTCCAGTGAATGTCACTGCGTGCACTTAACAGATTCATCATATGTGTAGTTGAAGGACAGGGATAGAGAGACAAAGACAGAGTGAGACAGAGAGAGAGCTGGTGTTTGATGATCACCACTCAGCCATTGGACATCTGAGCTTCTGCTGAGATTTGGCCTCATTAGAAGTTGATCAAACAGCCCCTCGTCTCGTGTAACACGGTGAAACCAACATGTCAACAGCAGGAGGACACCTGCTGGACGGAGGAGACATATTTGGATAAAAGTAAAAATGAAAAGTGACGAGAAAGAAGAGAAAAGGCTCAGAGCTGAACTCAGTCGGACGTCGTTCACTCTGGGTTTGGATCATCATCATCATCATCATCATCGTCATCTCCATCATCATCATCATCATCTCCATCATCACCATCATCATCATCGTCATCTCCATCATCATCATCATCATCTCCATCATCACCATCATCATCATCATCATCATCAGTGTTCTCACCTTCATCATTCCTTCCATCCTCACCTCCATAACAACTGTCATTATAACTGTCTTCATCACCATCATCATCACATCTTCATGTTCTCACTCATATCATACTATTGCCCAAAATAACTGAAGTCAGACGTAGGTTCTTCAACCTTCTCCAAGCGTCTATCTTCTGCTGCTCACACAGTATGTTCTGACGGTCGGCTGTGATTGGACCGATCAGGTCTGACACCTGTCGATGAAGAGGAGGGAGAAGAAGAAGGATCCTCACAGTTTCTCTCTAAGACATGATGCCAAAAACAAAAAAAAGGAAATGTAACTAGTTACTTTTTCAGAGCAGTAACTAGTAAAGTAATAAGTTACTTTTATAAAAGTAAAGTATAAGAAGAAATTCCCTGACAATTTGTTCCATTCTGTGATCTGATACAGGTGATGATGAAGATGTGTATAGACCTGGTCAGTCTGCTCTGTCAGTTCTACCACGCTGCCCCCTGTTGTTGACTTGTTTTCTCCTCTGTATCTATTTTTATGCAGTGTTTCAGGTTGAGGTAAAAATCGTAGATAAATCAGCAAATTCCAAGTAATCCTTGGAATTATCCTTCAGGAAACTATCCCTCGACATTTAACCCATCACTGTAGTGAGCAGGGGCGCAGACAGATGAGCTAGCACCGAATCAGGGGCCTTGCGGACCCAAGTCCAACACTAGGCCACCAACTGTTAACTATAAAACCACTAAATTATCAGCCTCACTATCGGTGTTGGGACTAACGTGTTACTTGTAACGCCAATACGTAACAAAACTACTTTTCTCTGTAACTAATAAAATGCGATGATTGGTAGACACAGTTTAGCATTTCAGGCTAAGCCAATCAGAAAGAGACCTGGGCGGGTCTTTTTACCTTATAGGGAAATAAACAGTCTCTCACATACACACAAGTGACATCTTTACACAAATGTTTATCTTTAAAGTAAAGTAGCTACTCATTAGTTACTTTTACGATCTAGTAACTAGTAAAGTAATGAGTTACTTTTTTTTAAAGTAACTTGCCCAACACTGCTCATCACTGGCATCACCCAAAACACCTTCACTATCATCTGCATCATTTGTGTCTTCATTTACACCAACACTGACATCATCACTTGTGCAGGTCAATTAGATCAATCACAATTTCGACCAATCAATAGCAAGAAAACGAAGAGATGATACTTAACTAAAGAGATTTTTTTTTTTTACATCTAAATGATTCTTGACTGGTGTTGTCTCTCTCTCTCGGACCAGCTTTTAATGGCTCCGTGAAAAACCAAACCCAGAGAAATAACACAGTGACAGGGAGGACGGAGCTCAATTGATTAGAGTCAATTAGTGAAAAGGTCAGTCCACAGCTGGGGCGACCAGGACGCTGTCTGTGGGATTTACTGCAGCGCTGCAACACTGCACACACGCAGGAAAAGCCCTGCAGTGGATTCAGCTGCTGTGGAGAACGTTGCATCAACGGATCAATTGTTTTGAAGGAGTCTGGTGGAGCATTACCACCATCTTGTATCATCTTCAACCACATCTGATGTTCTACGTCTGTGTGTGTGAGAGATGGAGCGAAAACCAAAGGGCGCTTTTATGGAGCGAGAATAGTCTCAAAAAAGAAAAACACACATGCAAGCACGGAGCCGAGAGCGTATTCTGAGAAGAACACACAAACAACGCTTCACATGTCAAAACACGTTTGTGAATTCTTTAAAATATGTTTGTGAATTGTGATGCACACATGCAAATCGTGCTTTAAATTTGTGAAACTACGCGCACGCAAATTTGTATTTTTGAGAGATGCAGACCAGTTCGTAAGCGTAATTTAGCTTCTTCAGTCCGTCACCAGCCAATCGGAAGTCTCACTCATTTGTAGCCAATCAAACGGCAGTGTCCCCACAAGGGTCCGTGTGCGACGTCACTAAACTGCACCCGAGAACCAAGTTCACGTCCTACAAAAATGGCGTCTGGAAGCGAGCGTTCGAGTGTAAGTTTGTAAGCATGTTATAACATAATACTTAGACTGGAACGCTGGCCACATTGCTGCTTCCAGACGCCATTTCATAGGTTGTGAACTTGGTACACGCACGGACCCTTGTGGGGACACTGCCGTGTGATTGGCTGCAAACGAGTGAGACTTCTGATTGGCTGGTGATGGACTGACGTAGCAAAATTACGCTCGCAAATCTGGTCCGTGTAAGATGAGTCTCAAAAATACAAATTCACGTGTGCATAGTTTTACAAATTAAAAGCACTATTTGCATGCACGTACCACAATTCACAAACGCATTGTATGTTCTTCTCAGAATACGTCCGCGGATCCGTGCTTACGTGTGCGTTCTCTTTTGAGACTATTCTGTCTCCATGCGTTTTCACCTCCATTTATAGCATGGGTCTCAAACTTGAGGCCCGCGGGCCATTCCCGGCCCATGGAATTTTATTTTCTGGCCCCAACCTTGATATGAAAGTCGAACGTTAGTGTGGCCCAGAAAATCTATAAAGGGGTTTCAGTGAGTCTTTACTGTAGTACTGTACAGTGTTACTGCACCTTTGGAAAATGCATTGAATAGCATATGGTTCAAGGTCACACACACACACACACACACACACACACACACACGCGTGCCCTCTTTTCAAGTTACACTCCATCTTTCTTTAAACGTCCCCTGACGCCCAGACCTGTCTCTGGATACACTCCTCTCTTCTTCCTCCTCACTTTCTTCTCTTCTCCTCTTCCTCCTCTGTGACCTCAGTGTTACTGTTCATTACTGTACTATAACACCCCCCCTCCTCTTCCTCCTCCTCCTCCTCCTCCTCTCCTCCTGTATTCCAATCTCCTTTGCATACATCTTCATAATCTGTCCTTCATGTCCAGCTCCACAGATCTTCCTCACACCTCCCTCTTTTCCATCCTTTCTTTTCTTTTTCTCTTCCAAGTGCGAGGGACAAAGCGACTCTCCCTCCTCCTCCTCCTCCTCCCCCTGCTCCTCCTCCTCTCTGCAGTTCTGTCATTTCCATTCTTTGGGCTCCGTACTCAGTTTGGTGTCAGTGTAATTTCTGTTTTACTCTCAGTCTCCATTACTTTTTTGCTGTATGTGCAGTATAAGAGTTGTTGACGTTAAGAATATGAGGAAGAATCTGAACTGGTGTCGACTAAAGTACTGATCCACATCACAGGGAACAGCAGAGAAGACTAGAACAGTGTCACCCAACTTTTTTGCACCACTGACCGGTTAAATGTCTGGTACTGTTTTTACGGACTCGCGTTGAGTTGTGGCAGATAAATACCCTTTAGTAAAATTAAATTTCCAATATTCTGAAATATTTTCCTACCTATAAAATCTTCCTACCCAAATAAACTGTACGTAGGCACAACAAGGATTTCTCAAGTGCACACAGCCTATAATTTTCCGCTACCAGACCAGTATAAAAGGTTAGAATCTTGAATGAATGAATGAATGACTAAAATAGTTTTGGGGAAAAATGTCTGTATGTAAAAGTTAAAACCACTAGATGGCAGCAATACAGCTCATTTTGTTGGTCAATTTAAAAAAATCTAGGGATTTTATGCAGAATGCTGGTTTGAGATATTGGTTTTTACTGATAAATGATTAAATAAATGTTACCCAGGCCGTCAACAGTATTTGAATTTAAGTCCTTCATTCATCCTTAGCTGCTTCCTGGTTCCAACCTCCACCCAAATCACACCGCTCCATAAGGTGAGCCTTCCTATAGGTGGTGAGCCCACAGGAAGATATGATGGTGCTATGTTCAGGACACCTCAGGAGCAAGCTAGATTAGAACCTGAAGCCTTGAAGACCAAAGTTCTCATCTGCTAGGTCACCACTGACGCTAATATTTTAAATGGAGCCGTGGAAAAACCTCAAGAACCTCCTGAACTTCTGCACTTCTTCTCAGAAGATGTGATACAGTGAGGGACGCCTGGAATGAACTTTTGTCGATATCCAATTTGTGGATATTTTTTTCCTACAATACCGATATATGATGCTGTTTTCCCCCAAAACTGAGCTGAACATCTCGATACCGTTCAGCCAATAATGTCGGTCAGCTGACGTAGTTTGATGGTCAGAGGTTTCACAGTTCTAGGACAACACGCTGAGTTCAACATCTCTCCATCTCTCTCTAACATCTGAACATCTCGTCCACCAGGCTTGATGACATCACCAGTGCAGGACACAAGACGAAGGTCACACCGTAGTGACCGGTGCACTGGCCCTCCTCCACCCACTGCAGTGAATCCTCTCCAGCACAGACTCCACCTCGCAGGTAGAGACTACATCCATTATTTAGTTGCAATCTCCGCTGCTACAGCGGGTGATTTGTGGCTCCCATTTGTTCCGTATTCCCTCTCCCAGGTGAGACGCTTTATTCCGCAGGTGGACGATGTAAAAAAGAACGACAACAAAGTCAGAACTCTGCATCTACAGGGAAACAAATACACCAGTGAGGACGCATGTATTATTTATATTTATGGTGACGTTTTACAAGATCATTACACAAAGGTTGGTTTTCTCAGCCTCAGCCGTGAAGGCATTCACAGCCAAATTATGGGTAATTATGAGATCTGTATGGCGGCGGTGACAAACTCCTGTGTAATTACATTGTTGGATTTTACCGCAGCCCGTGACTCATATCTGTGCTGTATATATAATAATTACTGTGTAAAAGTTTTACGGTAAAGAACGACTTAATAAGTGAAGTCTGGATGTTTCACCTCATAATGGACTCGATGTTTTCTAGCTCTTATGGAAATAGATGAAGGGATCGACTCCCCTGTGACTGTGAACGCAGCACTGTTCATAATAATGGATGACACTGCAGCTACCAAGTAAGCACAGTTTAACCACCTGTACGGCCCCCCCCGGTGTCAAGCGGCACAAACAGCTCCTCCGCTAAGACTGCAGTGAAGTTGAGACTTCATTCAGATTAATTGGCTTCTCAATAAACTTCACATTAAAATAAAACCCCACGGTACATCACTGAGTGCGAACTGTCACAAAGTAGCATCTGATAAAATTTAATGACAACCTAGTTTTAAACTGACAGTTTATTTACTCTGTCTGAAACATGAGCCTGTTTAGTTGAACACCTCAGTGTTGTCGTCACAGGAATTGAAGAAAGAAACAAAAAAAAGTTGGATTGAAAGTTGTGCTGTTTGGATAGTTGTGTAAAAGAATTGCTTTCACTCTAGGTATTTGTGGCACCTGTGGGTGAGAGTCAAACATACTAGTTACTGCTATGAAAAAGTAATTAGTTACATTACTAGTTACTAAATCATAAAAGTAACTAATAACAACTTTACTTTAAAAACTCATTACAAAGTTTTGTGTTGTGTTCTGTATCAACTATTATAATGAAATGTAGTGGAACAATAAAACAAAATAGATGTTTAGACGTTTTGACAGGCATCTTTATCGTAACCTCAACTTGACAATTGGCGTCGTCTTGCTTGCGGGTGTGTGCTGCTGTATTGTGTCGCGTGTGTGTGTGAGACTTTATTTCCCTATAAGGCAATAAGACCCGCCCAAGCCTGAAACATTAACCTATGCCAACCAATCATCGCATGGGTTCAGTTAGTGTGCACGGCCGTCTTTCACTCATGACTGACAGGCAGCAGACAGGCTCCGCCTCCACACAGTCCTCTCTCCGTAGCCGGGAGAAACCGTCCATTTGGACCACAGATAGTGACGAGTAACGAGACCCTTTACACCACAGTAACAATAACGGCGTTACTAAATGGAAAAAGTAGCGGACTACGTTATTAGTTACCGAGAAAAGTAGTTTTGTTATGTAACGGCGTTACAAGTAACACGCGTCTTAAAACTCATCTTAGTTACAACTGACACGAGCCTGTTTAGTTGAACACCTCAGTGTTGTCGTCACAGGAATTGAAGAAAGGAAAAAAAAAAGTGAAGTTGGATTGAAAGTTGTTCTGTTTGGATAGTCGTGTAAAAGAATCGCTTTCACTCCAGGTATTTGTGTCGCTGAGAGTCACAGACACTTATATAGTTGTTTAACATTTTTTAGGGACGGGAAAAATAGACGTTTTTTTTTTCTTCTCTGAATGGACTTTGCAGCTCAGACCAGTGACTTTCACTCCACAGCAGGAGTCATATTGAAAAAGCTTGAACAAAGAACTTGTTTTAAAAAAGTTCCGACACATCTGTTCAAGTCGCTCCTGCAGTTCTTGAGGACACGGCGGAACAAAGAGGAAACCTCGGCTCCTCGTTCACAACGCAGCGTGTGAGTGCAGCTAAAAAAACGCCTTCACTTACTTTCCGAAGCCTCTCAATTAATTCCCGTTGCTCTACAGCTTCCTGCTGCTCACTGACGGCCTTCTTTATGAAGCTATAATCACCTGCATCACAGCTGTCTGCCACGGATAAAGGAGAGACGCCGCGGTGTCAGAAAACATTAGCGCCTCAAGGTCAGAATGAATAAATAAAGAAGTTTGACACAGATAACTTGTTTTCCGAGCACGGACGCCGAGGAGAAGCTCCGTCTCCCAGTGGAGCTGGAAGTCTGCGGCTGATCCCAGGGAGGGAACGTCGGGAGGAAGGATGACCTTTAAAACGGGGAACGCCGGGAGCTGGACTCCAACTCCGCTCCAGGTTGAACGTGCAGTTGTCGTCTGCAGGTGTATCACTGACCACTGGGGGGGTGTTTGTCCATGTGCTTATGTTCCTACTGTGTAAACTCCAGGGTGGAGCTGTGCGGGGGATGAGCAGGGCCTCGTCTCCACCCTGTTAACTGCTGCTACTTCTCTGTTTACCCAGGCATCCGGCACTGATGAAATATTCATCTGCAAACACAGAAAAAAGTCCAAACTTCCAAATAACTGCGAGCTACTCCTGCCTAACGTACAGTCTCCACCTGAGACTCATCCACCCTCCCTGCCTCCCTCCCTCCCTCCACCTCTGTGTGATGCCTAGTACAGTGTAAGGATCAGATCTGGGGGAACAATGTGTCCTGAACACACAGAATATTGTGAAGGGATAAAAATAGCAGCGTTGGTTCAGAATTTGTGGTTAGTAAATAAAAACATCACATTAAACAACTGGACCATGAATTAAAGACGTTATCACCACAAAGTTTGAAATGTTTTCCGATATTTCTGAACACATCTGGTGCGGCTACTCCTGGCTAGTAGAAAAACCATGTACAACAAACAGAAACTTCGCAAAAAAATAATAAATATGATAAATCATCCATATTCTGTGCTGCAGAGTGTATATTAAAAAGAAATAACGCACTGAATAAAACAAAGTTGCCTCATTCTGTAATAATGGAGACAGATTGAAATAAAAATCGACTCCGTGACCAGGACCTGTGGTTTTGTTTCTTCTTAAAGAGCAGATCTTCTTGAACTAAGAATCTGCCATAATATCTATCAGATGGTATTAACATAGTTGTGTGATGTTTTGTGAGATCGATAAATGGCCACGTATATCGGTATCGGAGAAATCAAGTAAAATTAGATCAGATATTGAAAAAAGGTAAGATCGGACAGGTCTACCTTAAATGATTTAAGGTGGTATGCTAATAACTTACTCCAGAGGTGGGCAAACCTTTCAGGGGCCACATTGGGTCCGATCAGAACGATGGAACTTTTATAGAACTAAGATAAATAGCAGGTGAAACAAATGCATAAAACTTGAAATGCTAAACATTTTATTGCTTCTCTTGTGTCATCTACTGGGGAACAGCAAGTATTGCATGGAGAAGACAGAAGAAAATGATAAATCAAATCAATTATTTAATTTGGACAAGGCTAGCAGGCCGTATAAAAAAGCTCAGCGGGCCACATCCGGCCCCCGGGCCTTAGTTTGCCCATTTCTGCCTTACGTGATATAAGATACGAGTTTTATTTTTATTTACTACTTCGGCTGGGTTTTATAATGAATATTTTTTGCTAGCCCGGACAACGATAAATCTAAGTGAATAAATGCGGGAAGCAGAACTTGACAGATCAGTCCAGGGAAGAGCAATCGAGCTCGGATCCACTGATCATTCAGCTCATGATCAGAAATCCATAAATAAATATACCATTGCATCTGGTTGGATTCAGGTTTGGAGATAAAGCCAGAGAAGACAGATAGAGATGGTTTGGACATGTCCAGAGGAGGGACAGTGGATACATTGGTAGAAGAATGATCTTAGAGATGGAGCTACCAGGTAGGAGACAAAGAGGAGATTGATGGATGCAGTGAGGGAGGACATGGAGGGAGTTGGAGTCAGAGTAGAAGATGGGGAGAACAGGGGGAGATGGAGAAGAAGGATTCACTGTGGAAACACCTGATAAAGAGACT
>JAFBJS010003365.1:75077-113476 GCA_016785265.1 Paraplagusia blochii | reverse complement strand
GACAGTCAAACTAGTAGAAAAAGACCCACAGCACAAAGTGAGACAACGAAACAATGGCTGTGAATCAACGACGGCTGTAATTTATTATCGGTGTTTGGAGCTGAAAAGTTCCGATTGTACTTTGTGGGGAAAATAAATCACAGAGATGAAGAATTTCTTCTTTCGTTTGAGTTAAAAATCCTTCTGAAGAATATGATTGGATATTTGAAGTCACGGACAGTGACATCATCCATGATGATGTTCTCCTTCCACCTTACATCATGTCCTGATGCCCTGACGTCTACATACACAATATAATCATTCACGTCTCATTATTATTATTACGAGGAACGATAATAATCTAACTTTGATTTATGACGTGGTTTCATGGAAACAATTGAAGCACTGATATAGAAAAACTCTTCAACTCAGTCCTGGAGAGAAAAACTTCTTCAGCAGCTCAGGCTTCATCTTCTCTCTTCACTCAAAGTCTGACTTTATTTTACGTCATCACACACTGGAGGATTTTCAATGGTCAGAGATGACAAACATAAGGCCCGAGGACCAAATCTGGGCCAATTATCTGTTCAATCTGGCCACTTTCGATGAATATTGAAAATAAAAAAATACACAAACTCTTCATGTTAAAGAATATTGTTGTGAAATTATGTACAATTAAATATATATCATATAATAAATAATATTATTAAAACAAATAACACGTGGACTAGGGATGTGCACATTAGGCTAATAAAATTGATCGGCAAATATTAGCGGCTAATATTAGCTCAATTATTTGGTATCGGTGAGATCAATGGCACTTTTCTTCTGTTAATGGAGATCTGATAACATAATGTCAGGTTTTTGCCAAATTTACTGGAATCACACAGGGTTCTGAGATGTTTTGGGTGAAAACGTCACAAATGAATTGGTATCGGAAAATTTAGTGTTTGAACAATATCGGCATAATCGGATATCGGACGTCACTAACATGGAAGCTGTGATTTAACGTCTCATTCATTTCATGCTGGGAAATATTGTGATAACATTTAGCTACAGAAGGTCAGAACTCCTTCAGTTCTGGTCCAGACCCGGTCCAGTACGGGACAGTGTCTGGAACCACACTCTCACAGCAGACATCTCAGGAGGTTCACAGACGAAAACCGATCCATCTGGAGGTTCGAGTCCAGGCCACAGTGTTAGTTTTCTGACTCAGGTTTCACGTAATGGCCATTATGTATAAAAATAGTTACTGGAATCCACTGGAAATGAACTCACCCACGGGACGGAACGGAATCAGAGGGAAAAGTCAAGGATCCTCGGTCGGACGGAGAGTGGAGTTCGGCTTCAATCAATGTGATGACGTCTGTTGTAGAACCCGGAATGTTGCATTTACAGCAAATCACCAAACATACAGGGATGTTCCAGATTAACGTTGCCAATATCCGATTTTGCTGATCTTATACAAACACATTATTTCTGATTCCGATATCAAACAGTTTCCGTGTATTTTCCCACAAAACCTCAAAGAACTTATTATGGGATGTTATGCTAATATCAGCTTAGTTATATTAACATTACATTCTCGCAAATATCCCATCATAAACTTAACCTATGAATAATGAATATAGGAGTTAAATATAGGGCCCGCAGGCCAAAAATGGCTCACTAGGGGGTTCAATCGGGCCAACTTGGTGAATTTCAAAAGCCAAAAATTGCACATTTGCTTTATGTTGGTCATGTTTTGTCAAGTTGTGTTTTATTAAATATAAATGCCCTAATGTTCTAGTACTTATTTGTACTAAATACGTGGAAAAGTATTACGTTATTGTCATTTATAGATAATCTGGTATTCGACATTTTCCTGTTTGATTTTATCAGTAGTTCTAACTTATAACTTTCACTTCTGCCTTAGTTATCAATACATTTATCTGAAATTATTATTTACTCAATTAACAAATGCCAATTAATCTACGTTATAAAAAATAAATGTATAAAGTTAAAAAAAAACTCAGTAAAACTTTTAAAGTGTTTAAAGAGAGTTCCCATGGGCCACACAATATGACTTAGTGGGCCACTTTCAGGCCACAGGCCTCAAGTTTGACATGTCCTACAGGATAATGTGTGTTTTCAGGAGAATAAAACTTAGAACCAAGAGAGAACCATCTCATAAACATGGAGAACTTGAGAACTTCATGCTGATAGACTTGGAATGCTGACTTTTGTTACTATAAGGCAACAGCACCACCCACCCTGCCACCGTGTGGTCCATGGAATCAACTTCATTCTGTCCCACCCAGTTCCAAACCCAGGCTTCAACTCAATGTCTGAAATGACAGACTTAAACAAATAAATGCAATTTGAAGAGACAGGGTTGGTTGGAGAGTTTAATAAAACATACAATGAGGAGGACAGAGAGGACAGAGAAGAGGGAAGGACAGAGATGAGACCAGAAGGTCAGAGCAAAGGGAGAAAAAAGCAGGTGGCAATGAAAAGTGTAAGGCAAGCAGACATAAGTGAAGACATCCAAGGACGAACACGAAAAACCTCCACAAAGTTCTCTTAGAAATCAGTGAAACGCTGCGTTGGCAACATCTGACGAGGAGACGTCGCGGCTGCAGAACTGAACAGGACACACACACACACACACTGTCAGAAACCTACAGCCGCAGCGGCATCGGTGAGGTTTTCAGAATAAAAGTCTGTGTCCACTCCATCCTGATGGTCCTGATCATCTGGACCTGTGTCTCTCTCAGCTGCTTGATTTGTCTTTTTCAGTCTTTTCTTATGTGAAGTTTTGAGTTTTTGTTTAATATTGTGTCACAAACATGCAGGCGCCCCCTTCAGGCCGTCAGACGTGTCAGCAGACTCAGTGATAACCACACAAACTCAACAGTTGCTTCAAAACTGTACAAACTGTAGATCACAGATGTCCAAGGGCTGAACAGAGGTGAGAGACAGGGTGAGAGGGTGAGACAGAGACCAGAGAGAGACAGAGAGAGAGTGGTTGAGACAGAGAGAGGGTGAGACAAGGGGAGAGACAGGAAGAGAAAAAACATCAACATGATGATTTAACTGAAGCCAAGTGTACAGAGGAGTCTCACTACAATCCTATCTACAGAAGGGGGCGCTGCAGTTAACGTTACCCAATCTCTGACTTGAAGGATTTTTGTTCTTGTGTTTTTTTTTTTTTTGTTTGTTTTTTTTATCCACCAAAGCCCTAAATATACAGTAGTTCTGGGGAAAAACAGCTGTATATGCAAGGGAAAGTCACTAGATGGCAGCACTGCAGCTCATTTTATCAATCTATTTTAACAATTAGAGTCATTTGTGCAGAATATCCGTGATGGCAACTCACACAGGGGTTTGTAAATTTAGACAAAAAAAAATGATCACGATCTTGGTTGTGAGCTCCTTTTTTTGTGATGGAGCCGAGACTGAAAACTACACCCAGGGTTTCATCTGGTGGAGACCACGTTGAGACACTGGATGTCTCTGAGAACCTGCTCCTCAGCCTTGCTCTTAAATCTCTGGTCAGAATGTCATTTATTTTTTTACGGCGCCATCTGCCACGGTCCTCCCAGACTCAGAGGAACTGGACGAGGGGACGGTTGGTGACGGTGGAAGGTGAAGGTTAAACGAGGACACACGGACCATGATGTCTTCACACGAAATCCTTCTCAGTGAAGCTCAGTGGAATGTAGGGACGGGTTTATAACAAACTACAGTGGATCAGGACGGTAGAAGAAAGATCCTGGAGATGGAGCTACCAGGTAGGAGACGAAGAGGAGATTGATGGATGCAGTGAGGGAGGACATGGAGGTAGTTGGAGACAGAGTAGAAGATAGAGAGGACGGGGGAGATGGAAAAGGATAACCCTGGACAAAGAAAAAGAAGACAAACAATATTGAAAAGATCCAATAAGGAGCCTCCATTTCTAGGATTCTGTGATATGGAAACGTAATAATGTTCTTTGTCTAGTGGTGGCGATATGGAGCTGATCTGTCATTACTTCAGTCTCACTTCACTGTAATATCCCAACACTTTTTCTCCAACCCTAATGTGACAGTGATGCACTGCTACGACACCTCGCTTCAATCCTTTCTCTCCAATTATTTAACCTATTCGTCAAAGCTGCGAGTCGTCGAACGATGTTCAGTCTCCGAAGACGCTGCGGGAAAATCATTCCCAGTCAATAATGTTACATTTCCACTGCTGTGTTATTGAAAAGCTGCTTCACAGAAATCACATTTATCTCATGGCCAACTCTCCTCTTCATACACTGCACGACAGAAGCAGAGTTTTATTTCGGTGTAAATATCGTAAAGACTGAACCTGGACTTTTTCTTTATTTCCGATCCACAGAACGTACGTACGTTTTCCTCCTTTTTTGTTTTTTTTTTCTTCCCTTCTTCAGCCTTTGGTGACAACATATCACCGCAGAAAGTTTTTCTTAATTCTTGCATCTTTGTGAATCACTAATTGCTAATTCTGTCACTTTAATTAAGGCTTAAAACTACAGCAGCTTCGTTAAACCACCCGAGCACATCCTGGCCACAGCTTTCATGTTTTTTTTTGTTTTTTTCTTCTTATAATAGCAGCGAGCTGCCGGGGATTTTCTCCCTTCTCTTCTCAAAAACAGGACCTCTCACCTCGGACTTTTGTGAGTTCCTTTTATTTTTTAACTGTTACGTTCCCTAAAGGTGTTGTTGATGGTATTCTCTAGGCCGTGTGAGCAGCCGCTGGTTCTTCTGTTCCATTACTGCAGTTTAGAGATGCTACGATAGTTCCTACAGATCAGATCGTTCCACTGAAGGACGTTAAGGAAGGAAAGTTGGTGGATTTGAACCTGGAACCTCCCGGACCCTGGTCTGGTTCCTGAACCACTGGGCCACCACTGCGCTTAACGTCATAAATCCGATCATCAATCATCTGGCCTAAGTTCTTCGAACCCTTTCTGAGACCAGTTTCAGTTTTATCTCATGAAGCTGGATATAAGTTGAATTTAGAAATGTTGTCAAGGCTGCTGTGAAATCCCGCCTCTCCAGAGCGCTGAGGCTCAGGTCAGGCCACGTCCAACACTGAAGACTCAGCCTCCTCCCAAATCCCCTCGTCCTTTTTGTCTAATTAGCCTTTCTGTCATTAATTCTTAGTCCACTGTCGTCGTCTTTGAGGATTTGGTTTTGAGTTTCTTTCTTTTTCTTTCTTTCGTTCTTTTTCGACGATGAGAATAAAAACCAACAAGTTTGAGCCTCTGGTGTAAAACGCACAGTTAGACAAGGATGATTCCCCCGTCATCCAGGCGGAACAGTTTGTTTCCCAGGTTTCCTCCTCTGAGCATCTGTGTGATGTGATGATAAACCAACCCTGGGTCAGACACCGACCACTGACCACAGCCCCGCAGAATAACAAGCAGTTTCGGACGAGACGAGTGTGAAAAAACACTCGGACTTGGACTAGGATTCGGACCAGAGACCAACGTACTGAGTGACTGCAGCTCAGGAACAGCAACAAGAGGACAGAGTAAAAATGGGTTGAGAAGAAGAAGAAGAAGAAGAAGAAGAAGAAGAAGAAGGGGGGGCCCACAGGACTCTGGGATTCTGTTAGGTTTCAGCTACAGAAACACAAACAAACAAAAAAAGAAATGAATGAAAAATCAGTTTCCCACAGATTCTGTGTAATACCACACTGAACCAGTAGGAGACTGTGGACCAGGGTTTTGAGAACTATAGGATTTACCATAAAATGTGGAGAACTAATCTATAAAATGTTATTAGGAATTCAATATTCCAGGTGGGGCCGCAAAATATCGTTCCATGGGCCGCAAATGGCCTGGATTATTGTAGAACGACGAGATTAAAACTGAGGAACCTTTTTAAATTAGGACCCTGTACCAAATGATCTCTGGACCAGCACTGGTCCCTAGACCAGGAGTTGGGCACCACCACTTTTCATAACTCTCATTTTGATTTTCTCAGTCATTCAATGATGTCAATCACAGAATCCACAGGTGACAAAGTCCAGGTGTCAGAGTCCAGATGAGGTCTGAGGGTCAGATGGTCTTCAACTGACTGAAGCCCAGTCAATGTTCTCAGAGATAAAGATGGAGGAGGTGGAGGAGGTGGAGGCCACGTCAGAACAGAGGAGATATTTACAATAGAAACATGAGGGAAGCAGCACAGACGGCGGAAGGATACATTATCAAAAGGAGCGCCACGGCCTCAGAACATGCATGTGCCAGTCATCCACCTCCGTCAGGGCGGAGGAGGAGGAAACAGCGAAGAGTCTACGGACGAGTGGAAAGAGACGGAAAATACACAAAGTTTACAGATATTCACACTGGTCTCTGGTCTTTGCTCCACTTATATCCAAAACAGGAGGAGGAGCAGTGGGAGGAGGAGGAGGAGGAAGTGATGGACGAGGCCCTTCAGGTGGTGACCGCGGCCACGGGCTCGTAGCGACTCCTGGTTGATCTCCGCCTGGTTGGAGGGACCGTGCGCGGAGAAGACAGAGGAGACGGAGGAGACCGGGCGGATGTTCCGGTTGGAGCACATGTCGTAGAGGTTTCCAGAGAACTGCATCTTTTTGGACTCCTGTCGTAGAGACTCCCAGACGGCCGCCGCCTCGTTGGGACAGCCCGCCATGGCCACGTTGGCGCAGTCGTGAAACTCGTCCCAGGATCTACAGATGAGACAGAAAGAGGTGGAGACAAACTGAGCTACGTTTCTGGTGCAACCTCTCCATAGTGTATAAAGGTCCATGTCCAGCAACTATCGCTCCAGTCTTCTACTGGTACGATGTGTTGATTTCGTCAGAGGGACAATGGACAACTGGACAACCCTTTTTGGCATTTTTATTGGAACAAAAACCAAACCAGAAATATATGTCTTTTTTGTCCCAGTCAATAGAATCCAACTGAACTTTGTTCTTTACAAATCCTACGACAATCCAGGAAAGATGTTCTAACCATCTCAGGAGCGTCGCAGTTATGAAAGAAGCCAAAACCAGAAATCCTAAAATACCGTTTCTGTCCAAACCAAAATTCTGGTTCTTAGCCCGGGCTAATATATTATTATATATATTATATTATATATATTCACTTTTGGCAACAAATGACTCTGATTGGAGGCTACACTGAAAATTCAAAAAACCAAATAAAACATTTAAAAACACATTTTTGTTCAGGAACAAAATGTTTCTGGTTTTGGTTTTTGCTCCTTGAACTGGTTCAAAGTTCTGGTCTTGTCTATGTCTTCTACTCATTTTTCAACACACAATGGTGAGTAAAAGTGCAACATGTTAAAGAAAAAAAAACACACAAAATTGTCTGCGTGACCACAAACCTTTGAAAACTTCACATTTAACTGTTTTTCACTTTTCTTTCCAAATAAAAAATGTTCGATGAATGAAAGTTCTGCAAATTCATCAGTCTCCACCACTGCCACCCAAATCACACTCCACCCTGTCCGCCTTCCAGTGCGTGGACAAAATCGACCACAATTGGGGGATTGTGGAAGAATTATTCCAGACCTGAGAGACGAGCTTTTATTGGCCGGGAGAAAGATTTGCGACGGTGCAGTAGTTTTTCAGGGGGCGCCATCTACTGTAAATGTCAAGAATGTCAAATGTTCCAGAAAAAAACCCGAAGATGAAGTACAACAACCGAACATGAGGGTAAAAGGGTTAGAATAATCGCAGATGATACGCTGAATAATTATCTCGTGCGTCTGATCGACGTCGTACATCATTTTTTATCGTTGGAGTCGTTTTCTCCTCGCTCCACATTTAGAGCTGACTAAGCTGCGTCTGACTGTAATTGGCTGCTAATTCTTCCTCTCATCGTAAAGTGTCTCTGAGGGAAAGTTGACGGAGTGTTAAATACAGCAGGAGAGCGAGGAGGACGGGGAGGAGACGGAGGAGACGGAGACGGAGCAGATGGTTCTTCTACATTTTTTTTTTTCACTTCAAAATCTGGCACCAAAAACACACAACATCCGATCTTCATCGACGTACATTCACACCTGGAACGCTGCAGGATCTGGTCCAAGATTTCTAGTTCCACTGATCTACAAACTACAACTCCCAGCATGGACCTGCGGAGCTTCAACCTCTGGTTTGTGGCCCCGGCTTGGGTCAAACAGCCTGACAGTCAGGGACAGTTGGTCTGAGACACGAAGAGTCAAGAAATAAACACAACAACTTTGTGGAAATATGTTTTCACTTTCACGTTGGTTGAGTTGAGGTGTGAAACACTGACCTCTACCTGCTGATATTGGAATTTTTGTTTTCCTTTGGTATTTTTCAGGTTTATTTTCTCCAGTTCTTTAGAAAATATTTTATTTTGAAATCCTCCAAATAATGTTCTGTCATCGAGGTTGATTTAGCTACTTTTTAATCATCCAATCAGAGCCCAAAGATCCAGCACCTGTTCTCCAGAACGTTCCTGACATGAGGAGTCTGAGGAGCTGAACGATCAGACCTGACAACACGAGTGCAGAAGGATTTCCCGTGAATCGTGAATCATAAGTTGCAGGTGATAAAAAATGTCCAAGAGTCCCTTCAAAGTAGAGACGCAGAACCTCGTCCCACAGATCAAGACGGAGACGCAGACACGCCAAAACAAGGGACGTGAGGGAGATTTTCTGATTCTCATTTTTCTGTTTCGTGACAAGAGCTGCTGTTAAGGAATTACTCAGATGATAAAAATGACAAGTCTCTCTTCCGTGTCTCCGTCCAACGTCTCTAACCCTCTCAAAGTCTTTTATCACATGTGATGCTGCAGAATATTGATGGAAATCTCTGCATGTGTTGAAAGTAAAACAATTCCTCCGTCTCTAAAACTTTACCCCCGTCACAGCCTGTGTGTTTGGACCCGGTCCACATCTTAAAGACTCCAGAGGTCCAGCTGTGACAGAGCGCCTGCTGCTGGAGGACGACTGTTTACCTGCTGTTGTCGTGGGGAAACAACATCTGCCGCTGAACTGAATCTAATTTCCTCCTATTTTTCTGAGAATCCATTCCACTAAACTACGCTGCTGGGTTCATTTATGACTTCTGGGGGTCTCACTGGACCACGGGTGGTAACACGGTGCTAACCTGGTTAGTGTTCCTGCCTTACAATGAGAACAACACTGCTTGTTCTGTCTGGAGCCTCTAGGGGGGGCTCTATTTTTCTTATACAGCCCCTTTTCTACATATGGACTGTAGAATTGGTGAATGAGTTTGGCCGGATTCAAGAGCCAAACGTGCCACATGTGGCCTCCGCCCCTTAGTTTGTCCATGCCTGCTCTAAAGCCAAAGCTTCCAACAAAAGTGTTTCCAGACCTCTGAGTGTCCACATCAAGGTGAGGGTTTCTGCAGAGTGATCTCCCGTTCCATCGTCACCCATGTCAAAATACAGGGATCCGGTGTAAAATACTTCCTCGGTCGGAGTGTGAGGCCCACAGGTGGCGCCGAGACAGCAGGAACACAGTGAAGAACCTGACAGACAAGCAGCTGCTCCACACACGACACACTCCTCTCCCCAGAGTGTGTCTGCTCTGCTCCTGACACCACGCAGAAGGAACCCAGAAACCTCCAGACTTCCCTTCCAGCTTTTCCCTTCTCCTCATATATATATATATATATATATATAAATAAAAATAAAAATTATATATATATATATAATTTTTTTTTTTTTCAGCAACCAAATCCTTACAGCAGTGCAGCCATCTGGGTGTTGACAAGGTTTTAAAACCTCTGTGTTGGGGGAGGAAGGGAGATGAAATCTGGACAATTTCTCTCTCCACGTTCTGCCTAAAAGTTGGACAGAGAACCAAACGGACGAGACAAGTCGTCCCCAGAAAAGTCAGGGAGAAAAGGATGAGATGCTGCATCTCCATCTTCACGTATCAAACCAGCAGCCAGGGAACCACGCCTCCTTCAGCCCTGGTTTGAAAACCTTACACTGGTCTCTATAGTGGAACTTCATGTTCCTGAAAAATGTCAAAGTGATCCTTAAAATATTTAATTTAATTAAAAAACATTCTCTGTCGTCAAGCGTTGACTATGAAATGGTCACGGTACGAATGTGACAGGAAGTCTATGTTTGCATGGAAGGACGTTGGACATTGCAACTCGACTTTTTGCCAATATTGTCCAAACACTTCAGTTTTGATGCCCATATTGTCAGTCCATTATAAGCATCATAACGTGATATCTGTAGGTTGTTGTTGTTGCTTTTTCCTCCAATAATGAAAATCCGACAACACTTTCGAGCAGGTTTGAAAGAGATTTCAGAAATGAAAACATTTTTCTTCCTGAAACCGACGTTGACGCAGCTTTTATATTAAATGAATACGTTAGAGCAGCAGAGGCCAAAAGTCAGAAGACGACTTTCTTTCACAAACTCTTCAGCCTCTTCAGTGACAGAGTGAAGGGAAAAATAAATCTCTTTCTGATTTTCCACTTTCCACAAGGTTTAACGGCAGTAGCCTTGAAGGAGCGCCCACACTTATTTTTCCACATGTAATTCTTCAATTTCCTCCAGGGAGTTGATGTTTATTCAGTCTTTGGTGTTTGTTTAAACCAGAACCTCAAGACAATCTGTTCTCATCAATGTCGTACAACCAGGCATTGATAACTAGGCAGGTTTTCTTACTTACGAGAACTGGAGCGATGATTTTAACTGTAATGTCATTAACAAAAGACATGAGTCGGCAGCTTCTGGTAACGAATTCCCAGCAGCTTTGTTCCTGTCAGAATAGTAGCGTTTTCCCGATATTGTCCGACAGGTCATTTCTATCTATTTTCTATCTATTTTGCTAACGTAATGGGTTAAATTAGTGTTTTTTTCTTCCACGCCCTTTTTAAAGAACACACGTTTTTTTCATCTCCATTTCTCCATAGACAGACATACTATTGAGCGCTGTCAATGGCACCAGAATTCTACATAAAAAAGATTATCAAAATGAGCTGCAATGCTGCCACCTAGTGTCTTTCACTTAGACATACAGCTGTTTTTTTCCCCCCAAATTATTTCCAGCGATTACTTCATTTGGCGACATACAATTCGTGAGCTGTTCATCATCAGAGCAAAAATCTATAATGATTTTTATTGCTATTACATCATTTTGCTATTAGGGTCAATAATATTGGGACGTTTGTGTAATTGGCCCAATACCATTGAGATATTTACACTGGTATATAGGATAAAAATTTCAGCAAAAAGTTAATATCGGACAAACCTAACCAAAGGTAAAACCAAACAATTCCTGACAGGTGACAGTAGAGGGCGTCACCGCAGAGGAATTACAACAACATCCAACATTTGAGTCCAAGTGACTTAGGGACTGAGGTAGAAACAGAAACACATTCAGAGACAAAGCTGCAGCGGCGCACAATGAAGCCATGAACGGCTTCGCCGCAGTCTGTGGAGGATAAAAATATAAAGACGGCTCTGAAAGAAGAGCGGCTGAAAAGGAAACTCGGCCTCGTCTGAGGTTGAGAGCCGTTCGATGCTCGAAAACCTATTTTAGAAAATCAGACGCCGTGTTTGTTTGACTGTCACCAAGGAAACAAGTTTTATCCTCAGCCCTTCATATATTTGTGCTAATTATAATTATCTTCAACCATTGAAAAAACAGACTGTGAAGATGTTGCTGTGGCTGAATTAGCCTCCATACCTGACTGAACTGGTTGCAGAGTTGTTGACTGCGTGTGGGCGGAGTTTCCTGTTTTGATCCAACTTCACCGACTTTATCTATTTACCTTTGTTAACTTTTAAAAACAACTTTTCTTTAAGAAAGTTGAAGGAAGGGGTCGGGTGAGGGTTAGGGTGAGGGTAAGGGTGGGTGGATGGATGAGATGTTAATTGGTGGGTTGATAGTAGTTAATTATTTAATTGATTCATTTTTAGATGATTGGTTGGTTGGCTGATATATTGGTTTATCGATTGATTGATTTATTGATTGATGGTTGATTGATTGGTTGGTTGGTTGTATGGTTGATTTGTTTATTGATTGATTTGTTGCTTAACTGACTGACTGGCTGGCTGGTTGGTTGGTTAATTAATAAATATATCAATTGGTTGGTCGAATGTTTGCTTGATTGACGATTGATTGGTTGATTGATTGATTGGTTGATTGATTAAACATTGACCTTTTTTACTAAGAGACTTTTACTTTTGCCACTGGAGACAAGACACATTTATGTAGACAAAAAAAATGAACAAATAAAGTTCTTCCATACAAAACTGAGGCTAAAATATTTACATATTTACTACATTAGGAATCAAGTAAAGCTGTTAAAGTCAATCAGGGTGAGTTGAAAGAAATGGATTCAGGTTCAGTGCCTGGTGGAACACCACAACTAATCCTGCCAACAGAAGATGAGTGGTTTACTGAAGAGTTTGTCTGTGACTACGAAACAAAACAGAAATGGTGACCAACCAACGGTTACGACAAGAGAGTCACAAATGTCGAGAGAACTCTAGCAGACTCTAGACACATTTGAGAAGAAAGACGAGCTCAGATAATCTGCGTTGTCCTTCAACTCCTGGGCCTTGGATCTAGAATCCAATTTTGAGGATTAAAATGAAAAGATTATTTCTCAGATAAAAAGAATTTGAAGCTTGAAGCGTCTCCGGAGGCCTTGACATTTCCTTCGTCTTGGCGGCCGTGAACCCTGGTTCCCGTCTTTCATTCCAACCTTCGCCAGCTCATTTTTAAACCGCTGCAAAATCTTCCAGTTTAATTTTATTGTCCCTGATGCCTCGGTATCTTCAGACCCAAATATTTTCCCTTTCACCCGGCCCCCTCCTCTGGACCCTCGGCGAGTGATTGCGATGATTGAATAAAGCCCATTGTGAATGTGAGGGATAAAAGCAGAGCTTTGCTCCTCTGCTCCACCGAGAGCTCCTCCGAGAGCCTCCACAATGGAGCAGCCTTGGCCTAGATGCAAATCAGTGGCTCCTGCTCAGACTGCAGCGCGGTGGTGGTTTGTGTGGATCGTCAGAGGAGAGCACCGTGTTACCTTCTCATTAGGAGTTTGATAGAAGAACTGAGATCAGCTTCCTGAGACAAAACAGGACGAGGAGACGGAACTGGGTGGATGGACGGATGGATGGATGGATGGATAGGTGGATGGATGGGTGGATGGATGGATAGGTGGGTGGATGGATGAATAGATAGATGGATGAATGTGGGATAGATGGGTGGATGGATGGATGGGTTAGTAAACGGGTGGGTGGATGGGTGAGTGGACGGATGGATGAATAGATGGGTGGATGGATGGATGAATGAATAGATGGGTGGGTGGATGGATCAATGAATAGATGGGTGATTAGATGGGTGGAAGGATAGATGGGTGAGTAAACTGATCGATGGATGGGTGAGTGGACGGATGGATGAATAGATGAGTGGGAGGATGGATGGGTGGATGGATGGATGGATGGATGGGTGGATGGATGGGTAGGTGGACAGATAGATGGATGGATGGATGGATGAGACAATGGATGGATGGGTAGATGGATAGGTGAGTGAACGGATGGGTAGGTGGAGGGATTAATGGATGGATGATGGATGGATGCAGAGATGAGTAGATGGATGAATGGATGAATGGATTGGTGGACGGATGGATGGTCGGACGGACATATGCCACCTGCAAAAAGGCTCACAATATGGTGCAGTGTGATTTGGGTGGCAGGGGTGGAGACTTGGCTCCTCCTGCAACATAACAACAGACGTACAGATGTTCCTTGGGTTTAACACTAACTTAATTTGTCCTTTATCGATAATTTTCTATCTGTGGTTCTACAGTTCTATGGTTCTGTCTTTGCCAGGTTCTGGTGCCAGTCCGCTGCTGTACATATTTCACTTGACAGAAACACGGCTCCTCTCAGATCGGCGATCCCGCTTTAACAGCCCTCGCACGTTAATGGCTTCCCCCCGCTCTCCGGGGGAAGAATACGACTTCCTCCAAAAGATGGATGACGGAGGTGTGTATAAATAGATTGGTGAGGGGAGATGACAGACACTGATGACAGATGGAGACTGGATGTAGAGAAATGAAGCTGCAACCAGAAAGTAAAAGAGTGAGGGGGGAGGGGGGAGGGAGGGAGGGAGGCAGAGATCTTCTGCATCTTTAATCAACACCATCATCAGGCCGTCAGCCAAGACAATGAAAGTCTGGAGGAGAGAAGAGAGCTGTAGCACAGCAGGAGACTCAGCTCTAAACCACTACTGAACCCACTGTAAGTCATTCATTGACTGATGCGAGGAAACTCGGCTAGCGGCGATAGAAGACGGAGCTGCATTAGTTGGACGCAAAGTTTTTTTCTCGTTTTAATTGACTTCTGGATGTCGGCTTAGATAAGATCATGGTTGGTACATATTTAATATAAGAAAACACTGCAGCACTGAGGGAGGCTCACGGAGGCACTGAAGAGTCAAACGTTAACAACATTAGCATTGGCAGTGGTGGCCTAGTGGTTAAGGAACCGGACCGGCTAGGTTACATAGGTTACACAAGTGACATAGGTTAACGTTTCAGGCTAAGCCAATCAGAAAGAGACCTGGGCGGGTCTTCTTGCCTTATAGGAAAATAAACAGTCTCAGTTTCGCACGCGACGCAGTAAGCAAGACGACGGCAAGTTGTGGTTACGATAAAGATGACTGCCAAAATGCCTAAACATCTGTTTTGTTTTTATTGTTCCACTACATTTCATTATGATAGTTGATACAGAACACAACACAAAACTTTTTTAATGTGTTTTTAAAGTAAAGTAACTAGTTACTAGTTACTTTTATAATTTAGTAACTAGTAACATAACTAGTTACTTTTTCAGAGCACTAACTAGTAAAGTAATAAGTTACTTTTTTAAAATAAGTTGCCCTACAGCGATGACACCAGAACTTGAGAATCTACACAGCCTTCACTTTCGATTCTGAAGGAACTTGACGACACTAGCTAGCTGAAACATGATTGGATAAAAAGTTTTTATCCAACTTTTTAAATGTAAAAACTCTTTTCATATTAATAAAAAATAAATAATAATACAATTTTATTTAAAGATTTTTAGTCATAAATGTGTTTTTCATTTATGATGTTGAGTGTTGTTTTAGGCCAGCAGAGAAGGCTTTGCTGGCCCTCACGGCCCATCACTGGTGAGCTTAAAAAACAGATGAAAAATATTATATGTATGAATATTTTTTGTATGATCTGGATTCGTTGGTGCATCAAACTAAATTACACAGAGTTTTTACTCAGTAATTTGGCAAAAACACAGTTTAATCTGTTCTCTCGCCACCGGCCAACAACAAAACCTGCAGCTGATTCGTTAACTTTCTCCTCTGTGTCCAGACAGTGATCACGAGGCCAAGACTTCGATTTTGTGGATTTGTGCAGATGCACATCCTGCTCGTGCTTTATCGATATCAGATATGAGACCCACACGGAGGAGACGTAAAATGTTTGCTAAACTTTTCTTTCCGGCAGCTTTGGGAGATCAGTGGCATGGATTGTTTTTCTAATCCTGAGAATTCACAAGGACTTGACTCAAACACCAGGTGGACGTGGTCTGTTTCGGTGTGTGTGACTGTGTTGACCTGCAGATGGAGTGTATCTCGTGTGTGTCCTCGTCTTTGCGTGCGCTGTCCGTCAGACTGTCGCCCAACGCCATCAGGCACTGAGCGAAACCCTTGTAGATGAAGTGACACCTTCGGGCTGAAGCTGCAGCCACGGGACAGGGACTCAGCACTGGGGGAGGAAAAGACGGAAAAAACAAAACAACATTAATAACATTAAAAATCACAGTGTAATGAAGGGTTGTTGGTAGTTATCACATCAGTCGACCAATGGAATTAAACTGTAAGGAATCCTATTTTCTCCACACGGATCTCCTTAAATTGTCGCCTTTTACAGTGATGGAAGTCATGGAAGGACATCTATCATCCTCTCAGACCCGTCGACTGTCTTCCGTACCTTCAGCTCCCTCTCCCATCATTCCCTGTTTGGATTCAAAGGTTGGATCGATCCCTTCTACCAGAGACGAGAACCTTCTGGGATCATTAACCAGGAGACGGAGATTTAACAGCGAGGTGAAGGTGTAGCGTTGGGAACGAAGCCCCGTCCTGTTCTGACCAAACAACTGTGCTATGACTGGACCCAGTCATCAATGGACTGCTGCAGTGGTGTCAAACTGATGGTCCGCAGACTCAAGTCAGTCCAATTGAAGAGCTTTGAAATGGTTTCTTCAAATATCTTTCAATACTTATTCATTTTTATTTTCAAATATAATTCGATTTCGGGGCAGCGAGCGCTCCGTCGCGGTGAAGAAGGAGCTAAGCCAAAAGGGGGCGCTCTCAATTTACTGGCCATCTACGTTCCTACTCTCACCTATGGTCATGAACTTTGGGTCATGACCGAAAGAACACGATCCCGGACACAAGCAGCGGAAATTAGCTTTCTCCACAGGGTGGCAGGGCGCTCCCTTAGAGATAAGGTGAGGAGCTCTGTCACCCGGGAGGAGATCGGAGTAGAGCCATTGCTTCTCCACATCAAGAGTCAGTTGAGGTGGGTTGGGCATCTACATCTGATGCCCCCGGGACGCCTCCTACGGGAGGTGTTTGGGTCATGTCCCACAGGGAGGAGACCCAGAGGAAGACCTGGGACACGCTGGAGAGACTATGTTGCCCGGCTAGCCCTGGGAACGCCATGGGATCCTCCCAGATGAGCTGGAGGAAGTGTCAAGGTAGAGGGAAGTTTGGGTGTCCCTCCTGAGAATGTCGATTTTTTCACAAAAATAAAGGAAAAGAAGATGGACATTTTGTTATTTTTAGAATGAATATGATTGGACTTTACAATGAGTCTGGTTAAATGTCATGATGCTGAAGTTTATCACCATCTTCCTGCTGTTGACATTCACTGCAAACAGGGCAACAATAAGTGAAAATTCCCAGTTTTTGGATCAGTGGAGCTTTTCCAGGCTATCACCTCACGATTTCTCACATTTTCACGACAAAATGTGTCAAAATCAAACATCTTGTATTTCCTGCTGATTTTCCCTCCAGTTTTACCTGCTACAACCCACCACACTGCACATGCATGAACAAAGATACGGAGGAGAAAACCAGTCAACAACAGGGGGCAGCGTGGTAGAACTGACAGACCAGACATTTCCTGGTCCACACACGTCATCGTCACCTTCACTTTTTGTTGCGTCTGTTCACAGAATGAAACAAATTGTCAGGGAATGTAGTTTTTGTTGCCTGAGCATTGTCTGTGTGGATCCATCCAGGTCATTCAATCCAAAAAATAGTTACTTCGAGGGCAACAGGTTTCTTGAAGATGTTTCACCTCCTCATCCAAGAGTCAACTAAAATGTTGTTCTGAGTTCTCGTCCCAGAAAGTTCCCCCTGATCCTTGACCATCAGACCACGGTCTCATCCCCCCACCTCCCTTTTTTAGCCTTTTGTTTCCTGCAACAACCCCAACCCTTTGCAGCCTCTTTAAGGTTACATAACAAAACTCCCCCTGATAAGGAAATGCAACCATTGCTTTGCTGATTTCCCAAAATTCCCCTTTGGTATCAATAAAGCACTATGGGATTGTTTGTGCCGTACACCTCCAATGGAGAGTTTCATCATTTTATTGAGTAGACCAGGCCTGGGCAATTATTTTCGCCGGCCACAGCTGGTACTAAAATCTGAGTCATGGTCCAGGTCAGGATCAGAACGATTGAGTATTTCTGTGAACTGAGATAAGATTAGATTTGAGATCATCTATTGGGGGAATGATGGCTTTGCAGGGAAAATATTGAAGGATAACAATAATATAAATTAACAGTATAATTTGGACAAGTATGGCGGGCCGGATTATAATGCCAAATGGGCCGCATGTGGACCCCGGGCCTTAGTTTGCCCAGGTCTGGTAGAGGCACATCTTCATGACAGCATATATTTTAGATGTAACTTAAAATAAAATTTAAAAAATCTTAATTTTTCAATGAAATGCATGCTGGGATTTCTACATTCTGCACATAATCTAAGAGTAAAGTATAAATACAAAGTGGCCTCTGCATTTATCCCATCACCAAAGTGACCAAGAGGGGGCAGTGCCATGCTCAGTGGTTACCTGGCAGCTGGAACCCTCCAGACCCAAGTCAGGGTCCTTAACCACTAGACCACCGCTGCCTAGTGGCCACTAATATAAGGTGTTTTCTTTGACATTTACACATTGTGATCATTTTGTGGACGAACGACCAAAGCACAAATGAAACATCACCTCAGAATAAAACCAAAAAGTAACAAACAACACCTGAGAATTTGCACGTCTGAGGAGGAGCCCGCTCCACAGCCAGCTCTCCTGCTGAGTGGAATGATTTCAGAGCTTGTGGTGACCAATTTTTCACAGCGCTGAGATGATCCTCTTCAAGAGTGCGACAGGCGCAGATGCGTCATGTCATGATTAGAGTAAAAGATGTTGTGAATAAAACTCCCGGCGAGAGAACGACGGCCCCAGAAGTGGTTTGTCACGACGAGTCAAAGTCAGCGAGCAGCCGCTGCTGGGAGCTGACAGGTGAACAGGAGATGATAATTAGGTCAGACACCGCATCACCATCACCTGACCCCCACCCACCTCCACCCACCCACAAACCTGCTGTTTAATATTTGATCACCCGGCTCCGCCGTCCAAAGCAGCTCCTCTCCTGCCTGAGAAAATCTATTGATTTCAGTCAGAGCTTGAAGATGATTGGCTTCGCTCGTCTCCATCAAGATTTAATGAAGACCTGAGGAGGGAGGAGGTGACGGGTGGAGGAGGAGATGGATTTAAGGAGAGGACGACTCGGGCAGGGGGCGATAATTTGTCTAAGATTATTTGACTAAGTGAAATCAGGAGAAAAGCAATACGTTGTCAGACAGCATTTCATCAGAGGTGAGAATCAAACGGATAAAACGGGATTTTGGTTGGATTTTTTTTTTTTGCCTCTAATCCAAGACCACAACTTCAGGTAAATCTGTGAGAGTAGCATAACTTTCACGCCCAAAGTGTCACAGTGGCAGTTGGTGGCCTAGCGGTTAAGGAGGCGGACTAGTCTCCGCAAGGTCCCCGGTTCGAATCCCCCTACCACCAAGTTATCAATGAGTTGCTCAAGCATGGTATCGTACCCAAACACCTGCTCCTCAGGTGCTTAAATGTTGCACTTTTGTGATGGGTTAAATGCAGAGGACAAATTTACGTAATCGCGACAAAAAAAGAAGTTGAAATTTTACTTAAAATGACACAGTCTGTAGTTGAACCCCCGACCCTCAAGTTGTTCAGCCTGATGGTCCACGGTCAAATTCTTAGCTTTCAGGTCCAAACTGCTCAGTTGTGTTACTGCCTTTTATAGAGGGGTAGAAACGTTGAGGTGGCTTGGGCATTTACATCGGAATCCCCCTGGACGTCTCCCACGGGAGGTGTTTAGGTCATGTCCCGCTGGGAGGAGACCCAGAGGAAGACCTACGACACACTGGAGTGACTACGTTGCCCAGCTGGCCTGGGAGGAAGTGTCTGGTGAGAGGGAAGTCTGGGTATCCCTCCTCCAAATGTTACCCCCACGACCCGGCTCCGGATAAGCGGATGAAGATGGATGGATAGAAAGGCACCATGTTACACTGAATAAAATTTTAAAAATCATCGTCCCATGATGCCTGGGTCTGAAATCATTCTTGTGTGGAAACCAGGACCTGCTCAGAAAGGTGGGTGAGATTCTCTCCACCCGACACCATTCAAAGTGAGATGAGTTCTGGAGCTGCAGTTGGGAAATCAAGTCACAGTCACATCTGTCCAACCCTCAGCCATGTGTTGTTCCTGTTTCGACTTGTAAACTCATTATCTGGCGGCAGCGCGTGATTCAACTTCCTCCTCCTCGTCCTCCTCTTTCTCCTCCCGTTGACGTATTCTGGGATGTGACAGGTTGTCGAGATTCGAGGATGTCATAACCACTGGGATCAGTTTGACACTGGTCTATTTCCTGATTCAGGGAAGGTGTGAACGCAGAATTGCTGAAAGATGCGAGTAAAAAAAGGGGTGAGATAAGGAGGAGCAGGAGGAGGTGTCCTCTGTCTGGTCTCAAACTCTAGGACTAGTGGTGGTCTATGGTATCGACACCTCAAACCCAACTTCAAATACACCTTAGAGGGTGAGACTGTACTTGGGTTCATCTGCTCCTACTGTACAGGTGAATCACAGAGGTGATCAGTTCACATCAGAGCCGAGTCATTTCCCCGACAATCGGTGCCATTCCGTGCACTGACATGGAAAATGTGTAACGAAGACGAGGGCAAGGACATACGTTGCTCGTCTGGACGCCTTAGGATCCTCCCAGATGAGGTGGAGGAAGAGTCTAGGAAGACGGAAGCCTGGGTATCCCTGGTCCAACCGTTGCCTCAACATATGAAGATGGATGGACGGACGGAGTTTAAAATACCATCTCAATCCCGTCATGTGTCCGTGGAGCCTTTAACGTTGGGTCAGATACCCAACTGGGGCGAAGTCTACAACTCTGAGAAAAAAAAAAGTTCTGCGTTGAACTTCCAGGTCTTCCATCTTAATTCTTGCTTCATTTCAATGAATTACAAATAGAAAAAGGTGAAAAAAGTTCCCATAAATGTATTTTTATGAAAGTTTCTCTACGGTTCTCAAACTTTTAAGCGACACTTCTGCATCCCTGACTCTGGTCCACTGCACCTCTGGACCGACTACAATCTTCAGAGGCCTGAAAAAGAAAAATGTTGATCGAAACCAGGAAATGTAATAAGTTACAGTATGTCCAGTGAGACGCATCAAGACTCTTCCAGGACGATCTCCACTGATCAATGAAGTCTGTCAAGGTTAGTGCAAAAGTTGCTTTTCTGTCAGGACCATTGGCAAAAGTGATGGTCGATCGATATTTACGTATAAAAAAAAAGTAAGAAAGAATTTTAAAACCCACTTGAAACTACACATTTGGTCCAATTGACAAATAACTGCGGCGGCAGGAGACGGATGAGTGTCCAGTCCAGCAGGTGGATCAATGAAGGGACAACTGATCAACTGCCTCTGCACCTGACTTGATTAATATTTGATATGCGAAACAAGCCTCAGCCCAAGGAGACGGAGACACACAGAGTGAGGAGCGATGGACAAACTCATTGACGGGAACCTCCCGTCTCGGTCGTCTTGATTGCGATCAGAGCGAGAGATAAAGAGGATGAAAGGTGATGAAGTGGAGGAGAAAAACATTTTTCTCTGGCGGGGCAGATAAATAGCCCCGATAAACACCATTTGTTTCGGGGAGAGGATTATTGGCGTCGAAGAACACGCCTCTCACCTCACCGAGGGTGGAGGTGATCATATGTGAGAAGTGTTGAATGTGACAGAGTCAGGGGCGGAGATTTCTGCACATTATTCTTTATTGTCAACAAATCAGATCAACGTCTCGGGCTCAATATTTTTAACTTCTTGTCTCCGTCAGCGGAGCTTCACGACACCAAAACAGATTTGTTCACATAGAGGAAGGTCTGAGGGACCAGGATGGAGAGAAGTTTCTGGAGTGATGAAGAGGTGAAGGAAGAGGTTTACAGGACGGTGGTGAGACCAGCCATGATGGACGAATTAGAGACACTAGGAATAGGTAGAAGACAGGAGACAGAGCTGGAGGTCAATGAGTTAAAGATGCTGCTGAGATTCTCTTTAGGAGAGACAGGGATGGACAGGATCAGGAATGAGGTGATTAGAGGGACAACACAGACAGGAGGGTTTGGAGAAAAAGCAAGAGAAGACAGATTGAGATGGTTTGGACATGTTCAGAGGAGGGACAGTGGATACATTGGTAGAAGGATGATCCTAGAGATGGAGCTACCAGGTAGGAGACAAAGAGGAGATTGATGGATGCAGTGAGGGAGGACATGGAGTAGAAGATACAGAGGACAGGGGGAGATGGAGAAAGATGATTCACTGTGGAAACCCCTGAAGAAGAGACAAGCTGAAAGGAAATGAAGAAGAGTATCCAACCAATCATCAACCAATCATCCATCCACCCATCCATCCATCCTATGGCGTCCATGTCTCAATGACTCGGATGTGAGACGTAGAAAATAGTGAGACATTGTCAAGAAGTGGAATTGTTGCCTTGATTTTTGACTTTTATTTTCTCAAAGGACAGTTTGGTGACTCATCACTTTACCAGATGTACAGTGTTGGTCCACGGTCTGTCCACGGTCTGTCTGACTCACTCACTCTTTAAGTGTCATGGTGGTCACGTACGTACGGGACATGTCCACGTCCCACAGACCCACAGAGCACACTGATGTATTCATGAGTGAACTGGGCTCAGAGCCTGGCAGCGCCGCTGCTGACTGGACTCAAAATGCTGCTGATGCCTGCTGCTCTGCTCACCTGACACACACACACACACACACACACACACAAGCACACACACGGGGAGGAGGCGTCCCATGGGACGACATTCAAATTGATTAGACCTGCAGCTATTTTTCCTCAGGTGTCAATCCATTCCTGAATGATGCACATGGCTGCTGATGACCCTGCACCTCCACACACACACACACACACACACACACACACCCAGTGAGTGTATGATGATGATGATGCTATGGTAACTTTCTCTATGGAGACTCTGTCGTCTGACGTGCCTCGGCTTCCTCCTCCTAAAAATATCTCCAGGGCTAATGAAGGTTCTCAGGGCGACAGGACCCATCGCGTGAGAAACATAATCCCGACGAGACTGTTTACATCATTGAGTGTGTGTTTGTGTGTGTTTGTGTGTGTCTGAAACAGTTTCAGTTACGTGTTCAGTTCTTCTTTTAGGCACAAATGTTTTATTTTCTAGTCTGGTAAATCCTTACGCCGATGACACCCTGATTCTACTGAGGAAGATCCTGTGGTTCCTGTGATGACGGAGTCATGATTTGCGGTTGTGGTTACAATCAACAGGAGTGCGGTTTGTGCGACTGCACCTCGACGCCATCACTGGGTCAGTGGATCAAGCGGCAAAAGGTCGGCGGGTAAATTCACGAAGAGACGGTCAAGAGTTGAGAGCGAGCGCTGTGACGGACGCTTCCTTCAACCTTCAGATGACAGAATCACGATTGGACGGAAAAGACATAAAAGACACACAAATTGACAAGTTTTACGAAAACGCAAATACTTTTCGCAACAATTGCATGTGTAATACACTGATAAATATCAGTGTATCTATTGTTTTGTTGAACTGAAACAAGGTTTAAGATATGATTCTGTTGGTGATTTAACGTAACATAAATAATAATTCGATACTAATGTGATGTTTATAAAAATGTGTTATAAAATGGGGTTAAAAAGTAATTGTGATGTCAGGGTTTGTTCCACTTCCGGCGGGGGAGAAGTGCGGGAGACGGAGGGACTAGGAGGTGAGAGGGTGAGTTAAGGTAACGGCGCCAAAGCGTTGGAAAGGAGACTTCGTCAAAGTTGCCGAGAAAAGTTCTTCAAGTCATCGCAGCGTGGAGGAACTGTGGCTAACAACGTTTCATGAGCTCCAACTAAACGTAACCAAACGAGTGCAGTCAGGTTGTTATTACGGAGACTGAACAATACAGACGTATTCAGGTGTTTGTATTGTTGTTTGTGTCTCACCTTTATGATGTTTTCTTGCATTTGTTAATACATGTAAATCTAAATTATCTCGCTTTTACCACAACAGTGAAATAGCATTTAATATATGAGCCGGTGGTTAAAGGGTTACACATGAAAACGATCGTTGTTCGACTTTGGAAGTAGATTTAGAATTAGACCACAGTCCGATTAAGGATGAGGGTTTGAGGGTCATAATATTTGTGCTACACAATATATTTACTGTGTTTAAAATGTGTATACACACACACACACACATATATAAATAAAAGGACAGAAACAGGGTTGTGTGTGTACGGTACTGTATATACACTAAAGTGTGTGTGAGGTGAACAACACCTTATAATTAGATAGATGCAGGTTTGGTGACTCCTGAGCAGGAGTGGGAACCTGCTCTACAATATAGTGTTCCATTAACACCTCTGTGTGTGTGTGTGGTCTCCATTGGGGGGCGGAGGGGTAGCTGAGGATAGAGAGTGAACAGAAAGCAGGAAAATAAAAGTCCTACAGAGGAGAAGAAAGAGGTGTTGAGGTGAAAACCCAGCAGGATCTTCGTTAGTGCCTTGCTCGAGGTCCAGGCTGTGACAAGAGTGGAACCTGTGAAGAGGCAGGAAGGTGTTCTGAGAGCCTGGGCGGAACACGGCTTGTTAACATGAAAAGACAGCATGGGGACACGGAGGTTCTCCGTCCACTTTATTTAGCGGTCGTTTGGTTCTAAAGTTTCTCCTCCTCCGAGGTCAGACGTTCAAATCCACTGTCCTGATTCCCTCCAATCACCACGTCGCCCGCGTACGACGTATTTCTCCACAGCTCCACCAAACTGGCGGCGCCGACATCATTCCAAACCCTCGACTGTCAACTCTGCTGATGTTGGGAGCTTGATCTCCAGAACTATGATGAAAACCTCACATGTGTCCAACCATCAGACTCCCAGTGTCTCACATGAATACTTTAAACCAACATCAATCCGTCAGCGTGTCCTGGTCCTTTGAGGCTGCGGCTGCTGTTTAATCCTAATCTTATATAATCTCCTGGCACCAGTTTAATAGAATCTGTCCAGAGAACTTTCCAGAATGTTGTTTTATAAAAGGAGCTGAGTCTTCAGATGTTTCCACAGCAGGTAAATCAGCAGAATTTAAAGGAAGACAAAAAGTTCCTATTTTTCTGTCATTCTTACTGTTTATGAAGGTTGGTCCCAAAATTCCAGGACAAGTTTTTTTTTCTCACATTTCTCACGGCTCTAAAAATGAACATCGCCAGACACAAAGTGTTGCATTTGCTGTTAATGCATCAAAAAAAGAAATAAACAAAGTTGAAAAATTCACAGCATCATTGCCTATAAATAGCTGGAGGTTGATGTTAGATTCCTGAAGGTTTGACTTAAAATCACAAAACATAATTAAGGAAAAGCAAACTCAAAATCCATGAAAGCAACAAACAATAAAGAACAAAATAGTGATATCAACCTGCAGGTCAAACTAGAAAAAAAAACAACTTTTTTTTCATTTTCATTTCATTTCAGGATAAATTCCACCAACTGACAGGTGGCAACTGGGTAGTAACTGAGCATCGCACCGTCCCGACCAACATCAGTTCCAGGGGGCTCGCCACCCCACAGTAGGCTGGAAGTCGTGCTAACTGCTGACCCTGAGACCAGGTAACGGAAAAGACCACTGTACAAGTTGCTGGCACCAAAAATATGCACCACTTGATTATTGAGCTGTAATGCTGCCATCTAGTGACCATTTAAAAAAACATTTTGGACCAGTGTTTGACTAATTGCACTTTTCCATCCCGGAACAATCTTAAAGAAAGAAAAAAACAGGATTTTATCTCAAATGTAGCAGATTTCATCCAGGACGTGACTTTCATTTCATCCTCAGTACTTAGTGGACGGAGGACAAATTTGCTCATAAATTCCGTGTGTAACTTTTCAGAGTGACAATATTCTTGAATGAAGAGGTCAACGAGCCGGGGAAATAAGGAGAAAAAAAAAATCTAATTTAGATTCAGTTAATATGAGAGCACATCAATAATTAAGCTTTGCGTCAGAACATGTCATTATCACGATGGCCCATTAAATCTGCTAATAAACGCATCGCTGCGACTCCATAAAATAAAGGACACAAAGATTTGACACGACATTAAAGTGTGTCTTGGTGTGAAAAATATGATCTCCACATTTTAAAATCGATATGAACCACCTCCCTGTTAAGCATAAGTCTACAAAATACTCCAGTTCTAAAACACGCAAAGTGCAAAGTAATATTTGATTCCTTCGTTTGTTAAGTTTATTCCCAATAGACGATTCTTTTATTTACCTGAAAACGTCCCTGACAATATTAGTCCCTCCTCGTTCCTCTGGGCAAGTCAACTTTTTTCACTAAAACGTTTTTTTTTTTTTGGAAGCATCGTTTTACCACAAGGGGGCGTGGTCATTCGTCTTTTTTTCATACATATTTTGTGAAGCTAATGTCGCAGTCGTGAGTCCACGTCGACCAACGCGGTTACGTTTCTTTGTAGAGTTTACTAAACGCCTCGCTTTTTCCGACAGTTGAAGTAAACTAAACTTCGTAATCTTAGATCTGAAATCGTCCATTTTCTCTTTGGAATATGGTGCGAGGAGAAGCTGTTGACCTGGTGAAGAGCTTCATCTCTGAGATCCATCAACCCTGGACGAGACTCTCGGTCCTCAGACTGAACCGGCTCTGATCTCAGCGTTTGCTGCATCAAATATTCGGCAGCAACGGAGGTTAAAAGCAGAGCGGAGATAAAATGAAGCGAGCGTCAGAGTTTAGGACGAGCGTTTGAGTCTGATGAGGCCTGTGATCACTGATCAAATTGGCTTTAATAACATGGAGGTGTGTGTGTGTGTGTGTGTGTGTGTGTGTCCTTTAGTTTTGATGTAAATTGGTGAAATTAGAGCTTGTAGCCAAACTTATGCAACTATTTATATTCCAGTTGCAAGTCAGGAATTAAACCTAAGTAAACTTTGTCTTCATCTTCAACGCCCCGCCCTCTGCCTATCATTTTCCCTTCTCTCTGATTCGTCACTACAATGGCCGCCTCACAGGAGGAGGAGTTTCGTTTTTAATCATTATCCGGCCTGAGCATGTGACATTGACCCAACTTATTTAACTCATTCTTTAGCAGAATTTCAATTTGTTGGATTTCTTTACATATCGTTGCAACTTTAGTAATAACTGACCGTTTGTGTGTTGGTGCAGTGCAGCGAGCTTCCTGTAGAGGCAGTGTTTTTGTTTGTAATACGCTCAATAATGTAGAGGTGGTGTTACACAATGTTGAAAAATAAAAAAACGTTTTTATTTCTTATTTCATTTATTGTCACATTCAATTTTAGAAAATTATATAATATCGTAAAGAATCGTTGTCGTAGTTTTTGTCATATTGTGATGATTGAAAATGTGATGATTCAATGTCTAACGTCTTTGCCAAAAGATACGTGCCCCGAAAACAGTTTTGTACAAGACAATAAAAGCCACTAGATGGCAGCACAGCAGCTTATTAAATTAATCAATTAATGTAATTAACAAAGGAATTAGCCTGTGCTAATAGGATACAACGTACACATATACAAGGCGAATAGAGAAAGGTAAATTCTTTTTCTCTCGAGTCTTTGTTGAAAAGAATGAAAAAGAAGAAGAGAAGAAGTAGCCAATCAGGGTACAAAGACCTGGTTGTGGACGATCTGCTGACACAGACGTTCCAAGCATGAATAATAAAGATACACGTATCATGAATAAATGACATATCTTACCCCCCTGACCCACCAGTGTTTAGCTGCTAAGCTCCTGCACTGAAGCAGGCGGGACAAGGAGACGAGGAGACGAGGAGTTAATCCCACCTGGGTCGACGCTTGGGCTGAAATGATCTGAATCAGCACACGATCATGTGTTTGTCCTGCAGATGGCGATGGTGGAGGTGGTTCATTGGCATGTGTGAAGGATTTAAGAGTCCCGTGAGGATGATGTTTGATGGGGGGCTGAATTCTAGCATGTGTTCTGGATGTTCTACAGAGGAACCTCCCGCTGGGTCCGTGTGTGTGTGCCATGATTCAATGAATATTCATTCAACCGTACTGCAGTATCAGCAGACGCAGGATGGAGTTCACTGTGGTTTGATGTACTTTATGTCCTTTATGTCTAAAACTAGTTCCCATTTTGTCGATGAATGAAAAGAATTAAAGTCTGGAAGACTAAAGGTGGAGGTAGGGGGTTACAGAGTAAGATCCCTCCACCCGTGGTCTGTCATGGGTTTCAGTGACATAGAAACACAATATCATCAGTTACTTGTTAAACCAAGAAGCCTGAAACATCAACATATCCACTAGTGACCGCTTCTACTCAAACTGAATGAGTGTTGGTCACATCGGTTAAAAAGTCTAGACCAGGGTCCCCAAAACTTTTCATACCATGGACCGGTTAAATATCTCGTACTATTTTCACGGACCGGTCGTTAAGTTGTGGCAGATAAATACTCCTTTGTAAAATTAAATTTCAGGTGTTCTGAAATACCAACTCACCCTCGGACCAGTACTGGTCCCCGCCCCAGTGGTTGGGGACCACTAGTCTAGAAAATACACATTTATTTGTTAGACATTAAATCAATGGAAACGCACAAAAGATGCAAACGAAAGACATTTACTAACTTTGTCCATGGTATTGGCGAACACTATTGTTTGTTCAGTTGTAGGCCAGATGTAGCCTAGTGGTTAAGGAGGCGGGCCCTCAAGGCCCTCAGGTTCTAATCCACCAGGTTGCCACTGAGCTGCTCTGTCACCACCCACAAAACTTTCACTGGGCTCACCACCCACAGGAAGGTCCACAGTGGTGGAGACCAGGTACTGTTAAGGGGAGAGACAGTTGAGCTGTAATGCTGCCATCTAGTGACTGTCACAGTCACATACAGCTGTTTCTACTCAAGTGCTTTTAGGTAATTTGGTCAAATGCAGACATATTATTAACACGTTTTCATTGTCAAATTTAATGTCAGCTGATATCATGTGCGTTTCTTTTGATATAATGTTTAACAAATAAAATGTGGATTTTCTAGATTTTTCAACAGATGTGACCAACACTCATACAGTCAGGGTAGAACAGGATCCTTCACTGATATTAATCACTTCAGCAAAATGTATCGACTACTTAAAACCAGCCGCAGTCAAATCAAAATGCAACCATTATCCTCCTCTGACTCCCCCTACTGACAGGTCAGGTCATTAATTCTAATTTATGAAACACACACTCATTACTCCTACACTGACACACCTCCACACACACTCCTCTGTGATTAGCAGTAAATCAGGGGCAGGAGTTTCTGACAGATTTCGCCCTTTGACTCCGTCTCTCCGTGTAATTGTGCATCGCAAAGCGGGAAAATTAGGAAATGTTGCCGTGAAACGGCTCCAACTCCAGAAACATCCCTGATTTTAATAAAAGTGTTCGCCGACTCGTCTCCAGCAGCATTTAGGGAACAAGTGAACCCCCAAAACACCAATTACCAACACTGTTCTCTATCTGCTTTCAGACTCGCACTGAACTCTGGGAATCCTCGGCGGGTTCTGCGTTTGTGAATGTAAATGTTCTCCAGAGATTCTCAGGAGATTCTGCTGCCAACTGGCTGCTACTTTCTACTTTGGGGAAATCCAAACGCAAAAGAAGGAGATCTGGAGAAATCTGGAGATTCTTCTCTTTCTCCTTCTGATGAAAAAAATGAGACATAAATCCTTGGATGCTTCTAGTCTGAACAAATGTTCATCCTCTAAATATCTGTAGACGATCATCTGCTGAGGTCTGTAGGTTTTTTTATTTATGGAGAATCTCCAATTAAAGACAATCGAATTCAACAGAAACTAAAGATCTAAAACCTGGCAAGACACTAACAAGCATATCAAAGCCTCCACCTTCCATTATTCCCCTCCACATCCTCCACCCAAGGACCAACCGACTGATTAAAACCCCCAGGGAATTTTGTGTAAAAAGCTGTGCTTAATTTTTTTTTTTTTTGCTGACGCTAAGGCCTCGTTTATAGTGCAAAGTGTCCATCCCAAAAACGTTGTCGACATTACAGATTGTTAGTTGTGATTAAACAGAATTCAAGTCTTGCTTGTAAGCACCACAATGGTCTGGTGACATCAGCGTACGACGAGGCTAAGCCCCGGTCAATAGAACAGGAAGTGGCTAATCAGGTGAAGCGCTACATTAAAGTGCACAGTAAGGAAGTGCTGCTCAGGCTCGCTCAGCGGTTGACGGTGTTAGTGGAGAAGTTGCATCAGCTGATGGACATCGGCTGATGATTCAAGCTGCTCTAATGACTTCACCAATACTTCACCTGTTTGGACCTGAGTAGAGACTTGGTCCTTGCTGCAGAAAAAATTATTGCGAACTTCAGGTGAAGAGAACACGTCTCCAGACCTGCCTTCTCTACGCTGCAGTTACACACAGTGGCCACCGTTGTCTCTGGCAGCACTCTGCTGCATTAACACTGCAACATCTTCCAAACTCTCTGCATCTGCTGCCAGTTCTGCTCACGCTCGACTGAACAACGCTGCTGCTGCTGCTGCTGCTCTGAGGTTGACGCCGTCGTCTATGTCTCAGAGAACAGGACACCGCTGGGACACCGTGCATGGACCGTAGCCACTGCTGCAGTGCCGCGGTGTACAGTGCACAGCGTCTCCTCCAGGTGTTACAGTATCTGTCTGAGGCAGAGGAGATCGATACGTCAGGGCTGGAGGAGCGGGGAAGCGCCTCCCTGCTCCTCGATCTGTACGTTCACGCCCACGTGGCCTCCATTTCTTTACTGATTTATTCACAACAACAAACTCCTGTGTTCCTGTTAACAACCACTGGATTAAACTCCAATTTAGTCTAGGATTTAGTTGCAAATAGCTGCATAATGAGGCGCTGTCACGGCTTTAGTTGCTGGTGCGTAGCCAATTACACAGACTGGATGCCAAAGCCGTGCCGCACACTGACGGAGCCACAGTCAGAGTCTGATTAAAGTGGGTTGAAGCCCAGACGGCCCGGAGATCAGAGAGACAAGTGTGGGCTGCAAACATAGGAATATTGAAAAAATGGCCAACAGTTTACCATAGAACTGGATTTTTTTTTTCATTCTAGGGGGCGTGGTCCAATGTGAGGTCGCCTTGTATTTCAATGGGGGTCTCAGGTTTGAATCTACCAGCTGCCAGGTTGCTGAGCAAGGTCTAGTTCAGGCTTGGGCAAACGTTTTTACTCGCGCACCACATTTGGTCCTAAAATTGGACACGGGGGCCAAGTCCAAAGCAGAAAGATGGATCGTTCAATTGAACTAAGATAAATGGCATGTATAAAACCTCAAATCCTACATTTCTAAAATCCTTTATGGCGTCATCTACTGGAGAAATGCATTACTGCAGGGAAAAGGCAGTATAATAGTATAATAATATAAATTATTTAATTTGGACAAGCTTGGCGGGCCGCATTAAAAAGCTCAACGAGTCACATATTATCGACATATATAGTCATGGAAAAAATGATTAGTCCACTCTGCTGTTTTCTTCAATTCCTTGTTCATCTTAACGCCTTGTTCCACTAAAGGTTTATCACCTGGGGGAAACAATGAACACAAAACCAGGCAATGACTAAAAGCACTGTATTTGTCAGTACAATGTTATTACTAGTGATGTAGGAACGGAAGTGATTTTTGTCACCGTCAATAAAACCATGCAAAATGGCCAGGAATCAGCTCTGAAATTAAACTGAATTATGAGCCTTTTTTGTTGTTATTATTATATTTGTCCAGATTAATGTAGATTAAGTGGAAGCAGACTTTTAAATGGACAAGAAATTAAAGAAAGAGTGGAAAATAATCTGAGGTGATGGTTCACTTTCTCCAAACTGGCCTCAGGTAGAACGTCAGCAGAGCGTCGTCCTCCGCCACCAACACTGACAGGATGAAAACAATGAAAAGCTCAGAGGCTTTTAAGAAATCTTGCACAATAAAGAGTTGAGCACATTTTAATAAAACGGAGAAAAATCGCACTGAGGAAAAACCACATTCTGTCACAGACACAGATCTCAGTCAGAGACTCTAAAGTCCCACATCAGCGGGTGAGCTAACCCAGTTTAGAACTTCTACTGTTTGGGAAGTTCCTCCGCTCGCCTCCAACATCCGCCATCAAATCTGCTGCACGCGGCGCGAAGATGAACGCGTTAGATCACAAGACAAGACGCCTCTGTGAGAATAATCTTTTGCTCTTTTCAAGGGAAATGTTTTGTAATAAAGATGAGCCGGAGTTTAAGGAACATTTTCCAACAGACGATGCATTACACGGATTGTTCTTAAGAATTCTTTGAAACCAGATCACAATCACGGCGCCATCTAGAGATCCAACACAGAAATTAAGATTTGAACTCCATTTTGGCCAACCTCTGACCTGGACGGAGGAGAACCGGTCACTGAGTATCAAAGTGGAACCTCTTAGAGGAACGGTTCCACAGGGAGTTTGTTAAAGGGAACAGAGTTACAGCTGCGAGGAGACAAATTGGACGAGTGTGTGGAACGAGATGGAGGGATGTGCTGTGGAGAACAACTTCCAGTTCCGTCTGTCAAACAAAGGGGGCAGTGATGTGTGGATGTGATTGTTCTCTCTGATTTCCCCCCTGGTCTCTCCCTCTCTCTCTCTCCCTCTCTCCCCCCCTCTCTGCTGACACACACACATTCACTCTTCAGATTTCCTGAAAGGAATGGAATTTTTTTTTTTTTGATCCGATCGAGGTTGGAAACTCAGAACCTGCTGTGGTCCGTCTCCCTCTGAGACCTGATCCTGACCCTCCCTCGACACACACACACCTGTACAAACTACAGGGAAAAGTAGAATATTGACAAGTACGTACACACATAAATATACAAAGATTATAAATATTCATTCAATCAGAGGAGGGACAGTGGATACACTGGTTGAAGAATGATCCTAGAGATGGAGCTACCAGGGAGGAGACAAAGAGGAGATTGATGGATGCAGTGAGGGAGGACATGGAGGGGTGATAACGGCCCATAGTTCGCAATTTTCCCCATTTCACGTTAAGTCTCTTCTACAACTTGCGATATAAGATGGATTACTGTGTATATTATTATATTATTATTATTCCCAATATTTTTCATGTTGGTTGACGTTGACATTACGGGGTTAATAATTCTCATTTTACTGGACAGATTCCGCTGCGTCCAGTTTGGATGTTTCACCTCCATTAGCTGGACCTGTGTCCCAGTCATTGTCAGGTAATTAAAAACCAATTAGTGAACTTGTTGCGATGACTCTGTCGCCACCTGGGGGTCTTCCTGTGGTGAAGCCTCATTTCTTTGACCACATATGAAATGAATAAGTATCTGTAAGAAAAGGAATATAATCTGGGCTGTAGTGAAGAACTGAGGCTTCTGGGAGTTGGAGTTGTCTTAGTTCTACTCTGTGAACACTTCAATTTTAAGAGGATTTCTGCTTTTCCTGTTGTTTCATGCGCCTCCGTGACAAACTCTGGGATCATTACCGACTTTATAATCCACCGTCCATTTGTGATTTTTGTCTCAAAGCTTATGCAAATGTAGGGGTAATTACCATGGACTTTCTCCTGTAGTTAAAATTGCACACAGCAGCTACAGTAGCAGCTCCAGCAGTGAAATGTCCATGCAGCATAATGAGGCGTTGTGTTCAGGAACACACGCAGCAGTTCATAACTGCCGATCAGAGAGCAACTGAACCCCGGGCGCAACACGCGGAGAGAAACACGTCATCCGTCGACCTCCACGATAAAGACGTTGACTTTTAAGGCGTTTTTTATCAGGTGATAAATCATCGTTAGCTGAGATTTTAGGGGAGTCTTAGGGGTCGTGTCTACTGTGTAAAAAAAACCTTTATAATACCAGAAAAATAAAATAACAAATATTTTCCTACAGAGCACAGATAATAACCCCTAATATCTAGAATTTCCTTGAAATAAATTAAATCAAATGGTATTAAAATAAAATAAAAACGAAGAGAAAATGCCTGACATAAAAAGTACGACTTGCAATAACAAAATTAGCTGTGTAAATCTCATCCTTAGAAACCTTCACTAAAAAGGCAAAAAAAAGTAAAAATAAACAAAATGACACCAACTTTGCAACAATCTAAAAACACAATCTATTAGTGATCTGAGAGCCAGAAAAACACAAGAAATAGATTTGAGGTGGAAATGAGCTAAAAAGTAAATTAAGTCTAAAACGTTAAGTGCTAATAGTTATAATATAAACCTTTTTAACCTTCAAAAATGTTGTTATGTAATGGCACCCAAAGATATTTTTAATAACAATAAAAAAAAATCACCAAAAAAAGGCTAAAAACACCTGAAAATAATGAGTGAATTTTATTTTTTCACATTTTTCCACAGTTAACCTCACAGTTAGCTTAAAGGCTCTACTACGGCGAACTTTAACAAGGGCGACCTCATTCAAAAATATGCTAATTTTATTTTAAAGTTTTCCTCAGATGTGGATTAAGGAAATCTGGACGGTGGAGCTGGTGTGGAGGTGCAGGGAGCGCTTCCCTGTGGAGATGTTATTCACTTCCTTTTAGGAACATTTCAAACGAACATGACTCATTTTAATTAATTTCCTTTTTTTTTAAATAACTCCTGCCTTTGCAGCCTGGTTTTGGGCGACAATTTCCCTTATGGCTCAGTATTGATTCGCACCGTGCTACCAGGATGGCGGTCACTAATTGACCAGGATATAGATCAGAGTCGCCGCTTTGTTCCCGTCGGCCGCTCACTTGTTAATGTGATCATTTGTAGCCGTTTACGCTCCGTCGACTGAGACCAAAAAAAAATAAAGGTCGGTCCTCGAGGCCACCTGGGAAACTTTAACAAGGTGCGGGTTTTCTTTGCTAATTAAAAAAACTGCCCCCGTGTCCTTGCAGCTTGCCCTTGGGCAAGGCAGTTAACCCTGCTGGTGTCTGCCGCAGGGCCGCAGAGAAGCAGTCTGCAGCGGCAGACGGTCGGTGGAGTGATCCGACAACGAGACGAACACACGCACAGACACTCGGTCCGGGGTTGGGTGCATTATTCAGCCTAAAAGCTTGTTAGGCAGCGTTCACTCTGGAGTCGCACTGAAAGATTAATGTGGAAGAAAAGTGTTAAGTTAGCGGCTGTTATGTAAAAGAATGGAGCTGTGACGAGGGAGAGAGTGTGCACGTGCATAGACACTGCACAAGAACACAAAAACACAAAGAGTGGAACAGAAGAGTGACTCAACTGAGGAAAAGGAAACGAGAATCTAAAGGAACCAGACAGGAAGTGAAGATGACTAGGAGGAGGAAGAGGAGGAAGAGGGTGACGGGGGGGGGATTAATGAAGTTGTCCCCGAGGCAGAAGTTAACGTCTTCAGAGGAGACAAGTAAAAACCTTTCTCCACCAAACACCAGTCGACAGAACAGAACAGAACAGTCGTCATCAGTGCAGCCAGAACTGAATCAAACAGAAAATACAACCAGTTCTGCAGAAAGTAGAATCAAACCCAACAGATATAGAACCACAACAAAGAAGATTTTCAATGAGATGTGAGGAACTGGAGAAGTCATTCATGAGGATTTGGTCATTTGGACCAATGACAATGGTGAGCACCGTATTCTTCAGAGGTCTCCTCCTCTGAAATGGCTGTATCTGACTGGTCAGATGGTCGGTTCTAACAGAGCTCCAAGTCTTGGACCAAAGTCCAATTTCTCCTCCTTCCTGCTGACACCAGACCTCAACTGAAGGCAACAAATGTCACCATGGCAACCAAACTGCAACGTTCTCTGCATGTAAAATATATTTTCATTGCAGCAACATTTCAAAATAAAATACAGGCATATTTTGGAAGAGTCATTTTGGAAGGGATAGGAAGTAGGTTTTAATATGATAAAAGTTCAAAATGGCCGCTTCTGTTTTTTTACTGGTTGTGTTTGAATAGGTTCTATTGATTATTAAATTTTGATTTTAATTCATATCATTCTTAAAACAATTTTGATGTATGTTTCTATTTGGTTTAAAAAGTTTTGGTTCAATTTCTTTTTTTTATATATACAGCATATTTTAAATTGTACAAGAATGAAAGATACCAAAATGTCATTTTATTCCAAGAAACGCTTGGTTTGTTAAGTTATATAAACAAACGAGTAAAAAGTCAAATCATGGTTCGTCCACTATTACCCGCCCACCCCCACTGTCCTCCTGCTGCTGTAAACATCTGCCCCCCCCTCCTGCAGGCTGTTTGTCATGTCCGTGCTGCTGCTCTGTAAACGTGTCCACCTCTGGTGTTTTGACCAGCTGTCTCCTCCGGAGCAGCTCTGCTCCCGCGGGACTCGTTTGCCTGCTCCGCCGGTTTCTAAGTGTAAGTTTGTTCTGCAACTATTCTTAGTGCTGGAGAGAAAGTGGAAAGTTGGAGCTGCTCAGGCTCGATGTCCTGGGCCTGGTCCCCACCTCCACCTCCACCTTAACCAACTCTTAATATGTGTATATGTGCAGACGATGTGGTAGGAATCAGTGGTTCCCAACCATTGGGCCGCAGGTACGTGGGTCACATGACACCAGGCCGCCCAGAGAGATAAAGCACAACTTAATATTTTCGTTGACGCTTTCCTTAAACCATGTTCTCTGAACCATCAATCATTGGCACTTAACGCATGTCAAAACCTATGTAGAAAAAACAGCCAACAACAGGGGGCAGCATGGTACAACTGACAGACCAGACTGACCATGTCTCCCAAAGCTTTTCCTGGTCCATACATATGGACAGAATGGCGCATATTGTCTAGAAATCGCACTAATTCAGGGGAAATCACCTTCATATATCGGTATCAGTTAATGTCGGTATCGGAAATTAGTGTTTAGGCAATATCGGATATCGATATCGGATAAAGATTAGCGTATTTTCACGACCATACTACCGTACTAAAAGCCGTAGTCTCAGTTTTGTGTGTCATTGCTATATATAACACAAGGCGCACCTGATCATAGGGCGTGGGTTTTCCATACAATCCACGCCCACACTTCCCCCTTTAACGTTCTCATGGTGTCCTCTACTACGTCCGCCTTACAACAACACACACACACAGAGCGCACTGCGCTATAGGGCGCGCCACACATTTTGAAGAAAATCTCAGACTTTTATGTGCGCCTTATAGTCGTAAAAATACTGTAATATCGGACACATTTCGTTAGAATCCATGTTCTTCCACTTCTTCTTCTTCTTCTTCCTCCTGATCTGATCTTTACAACTGGCAGATGTGAACATACGGTGACAGTTATCTTCTGACTGAAACACAAACTCACTGCAGAAAAACTCCAACTAATTTCCCTCAATTGTGTTTTCGTTGATGCTGTTTTCTAATTATTTTTCTGGGGTGGGAGGGGCTGAGGTGCTGTTGAGGGGGTTTGAATCGTATTACGATCCAAACTGTTTTCTAATAATTCACCTGCTGGTATTTCTCCACACGGAGAACAACTATATCAGACGCGCATCCATCAATAATTGCCGACCAGTACACCATTATAAACTCTGGGCTAAAATATTAGCAGCGGGATGATCAATACTCGTCCGCCCGACGTGAGGAAAATATTAAATTACAGCCGCAGCACAATAGACTAAAGTCCAAGGCCGAGTTATTTTGGAAACTGCCAGAAAAAAAAGCTCCAAGTCTCCTCTAGAGCTGCTCCCGGCAACAATTTACAGGAATGTGTTGTGTTTTCGTTGGAAAACAACCGGACCGACGAGTGGGCGCCGTTAAAGAGTCGGTAAAATATTTTCTAATATCAAATTTATTAAAAATCAGGAGGGAAATATTTCAATAACCAGTTTACAATGATAAAAAAATATCTCTATGGCTGTAGCACTACTGTGTTATTGATGTATATAAACTCTATACTAGATACTGGGGGTGTGAATCTTCACTCACAAAACGATCCGATTCATTTCTCGATTCACAGGCTACGATCCGATTCAGGAACGATTCATAATATTAAACAATCGATCCAGTTCGATCCGATTTGGTTCAGTTCGATTCAATAAAAATTTGCAACTCCGTTTTCAACTACACAAAATAAGGAATAATCTGGACGTTTATAAGGAATAATTAGCCAAAGGCTAGCTTTCATCTGTAGTTCCCTGGCCATGATGTAAAACGGACCGCTACACTTGGATCGTGTAGGTCACAGATCGATAAACGATCCAAAACGATTAATCTTCACATCCCTACTAGATACTATATACACTAGACCAATGTCCCCAAACTTTTAGAGCCCTGGACCGGTTGAATGTCTCGTAATATTTTCACGGCCCGGTCGTTAACTTGTGGCAGATAAATACCCCTTAATAAAATTTAATTTCCGGTGTTCTGAAAGATTTTCCTACCTATAAAATCTTCCTACCCGAATTAACTGTGCATATGCACAACAAGGTTTTCTCAAGTTCACACAGCCTATAATTTTCTCCTACCAGACCGGTATAAATAGTTAGAATATTGTGTCATTTTGAGTTTATTGTTGTTGTCTTCACTGAGAAAATATTTCCTAATCAAATATAGTTGCATTATTGATGATGGAATCCTAGCCATTCTATTGGTCAGTTCTTTTGTCGATATGGGTATGGATCAAGAGGAAGGAATAGACAGATGGGGACAAAAGGAAACATTATTTCCCTGCGACCCGACACCAAGTCACCCACGGACCGTTACCGGTCCCCGGCCCAGTGGTTGGGCACCACTGTACAATACTATA